>VWZT01012161.1:1104682-1390504 GCA_013397055.1 Pachycephala philippinensis
TATTTACCTCGTTCCAAACAGAAGCTTTAAATAATTCCTGCTTAAAAAAAAAAATAATAAAAAAAAAAGTTTTAGAAACTGACGTGAAATCTGGGTATTGGACGCAAGATTGTTTTTCTGTATTTGTACAAAATCCTCTCTGCCCTTAGGGTTATGCATACCCGGGGTTCGTTTGGCTTCCCAGAGCATAGGGCCTGGGCAGACTTCCCGCCCCAGACAGGAGACTGCCTGTCTTTGCATCTTGGCTCTCTCTTGCCTTAGGCCTGCTCTTTCCTTCTTTCAGGTGAAAATGGGGACAAAGTGCCAAGCCCCAGAGCAGAGCACTGCGCTCCTCGAGGTGAATCTGTGCTCTGTTACCCTGTCTGCAACCTCGTCACTGCGCATTCAGGACACACATCCTGGTCTTCACTCCTGGGGGCACGGGGTGCAGGAAAAGAGCCATGAAATGAGTCACAGGTGAAATACAGAGAACGAGGGGTCTCTGTCCTGGGGGAATGGCCGCATTTGCACAGGCTGAGCGTCTGCCCAAGGGGATGCACGGTACTTTAGAGCCGTGCTTCATAACCTTGCATCCTTCACAGGCAGGGCTGTGGGGCAAGACCTGTAGCGCTGTGAGAACTGGGGGATTTACCACAGAAATGTGTCTTAGGCAAGAAAGTATGACCTCTAGATCATAGTGTTTGCATGAAGCAACAGATTCCTCCCAAAATGATTACTGGCTTGGGAGTATTTGTCAGAACTGAGACAAGAGGGGATTTCTGTCCACATGTGTTCTGTCCTTCTGTTTCTGTCATTCGTGGGACTAACTTGTCATGGTTCAGCTTTGCCAGTAGTTACACATATTTTCAGAAAAGAGAAGTTGTATGTGGTGAAGTCCTGGTTGCAATTTTTGCATCTAATTAATTTAAAATTCCTATTTTACAAAGAAATTTATTTTCACATCTCCCTTAGTAACAGGAAGTAAGTTTCTAGAGTGTCGTGGTTTGACACTAAACCACCACATAGAGAAAACAGTACTGCTGTATATCTGTCTGCTTATTTATGTTGTGTATTTTTGTCACCACGTGAAGTGAGGGTTAAACAGGGTATTTTGGTTTTCTGAATCATAATTCACTAAATTGCCATTCAACTTCCATTTTTGTAAAGCAAATTTCTACATTTGCTGCTAATCAATTGTTAATACCAGGTGGCACAAAATTGCCATCCTTGTTATTCATTGGATTAATCCTGATTTTTTTCTAAATAAGTATATGGCACTTGCCTCATTGCAGAGGCATTAATACTTGGAGGGCAGTTTTAAATAAATCATGGAAGCCAAGATTTAGTATAGAATCTATGTGACAGCATCAGTTTATCTTTCCTCCAATACTGGAAGATGAAAACAAAGGATGGGTGCAATCCTTGGAGCTAACAGAGATCGGATAATTCTGATGCTCAACATCTAGCCAAAGACTCTAAATCCCATAAGGAAGAATTAGACGTTGTATGTTATGATTTTCAACTAGATTTCCAAATACAAGGTGGCCAGTGGAGATACATTTTATGACAAGGAAGGAAGGAAAATAGAGCAGTACAACCATGAAAGGATCTTGAGTTAGCCAGAGCTTTGAGGTGCATCTTTTTCTTAATTGGAAACATCCCCAAACCACTATAAACCTATCAATTTCAAAATCTGGGTATTACTTGAATTTTAATTCAGTTTATACAGGTAGAAAGAGAAAACAAATCTGCTGGATAAAACAGAATAACATTACAAGGTCTGTGAGTGTAGAGGGAGAGATACACACCTAAATTCCACATTTGAATGATTTCCCACCTTTCTACATATTCTTCAGAGGCCTTCTGGATCCATAGTCTCTTTCCATCAGCCTGAGCCAGGGCTGTACACAGTTTGCTTCCTCCTCTTCCAGTCACCAGTTTATGCTTCTGCTGCAAAGCTGTACCTTTGAAAAGTCCTTTCCTCACACACTGCCTGCTTTGCAGACTGCAGGCAAGTGCCCTCTCCTCTCTCCTCTCTGCAGGTTTTATTTATTCAATGCGGCAGCTAAACCAAGGCAAGCAGCCTGACTTTCCTTCTCACTGTTCCACTACAGCTTTCAAATGAATGCAAGATGGCTTTTAAAAGACCTTGACACACAGTCAAATGCAAACAAGCAGTCAGATACTGCCTGTTGGAAGTACATGGCATGAGGCACCGTGGGCATTGCATCTGGAAAGACAGAGATATGACAAACAGCATAAGTGGTTGCCTCAATTCATTACTCACCGTGGAAGGTAGGGCCTTCTCAGAGAGTGAGAGAGCATTTACTTCAGTCATGCTGAACAAAATCAGCACTCAGGAGCTCTGAGGAATCATCAGCAAAGTCCAGGCTGTGTTCCTTGTGCCTTCAGTGGTATCATGGACTAGTCAGTCCCTTTCCTGGAGGAGGCAACTGAGATGGGCTGTGTTACTTGCTGACCTTGGGGTCCCTGACTCCATCTCGCATGCCCTTTCCATGAAAACAAAGCTTGCAGACTATCGAGTAAAGTTCAGTTTCAAGCTCCCAAGTTTTTTTGGTTGTTTTTGGTTTGGTTTTTTTTCACAAAATCATAAGGGGAAAATCCTTCACATGCACATATTTCTCAGGAATGAAACATAACTTAGGAGTTTTCATTTGGGGCTGATTTATTCGTCTTAACTCATCCCATTATTGGCATTTCTTAGAAATACATTGTTGAATGAGTTAAGATGGTGTGTCAAGCTTAAATTTGAATTTCATTATTGTTGAAACGTCAATGTTAAAATAACATGGGTTTTTTGTGTTTAATTTCCTCTTTTTTATTAAAAATAAAAAATATGTATTTGAGGGAAAGTTATTGAAAGCATATTCTTTAACCCAAAGACCACCCAGAAACAATGTAAATGTGTATTTAAGCAGTTTTAAAAAATGATACTAGGTATCGGAGAAATTGGAAGAGATCCATAGGAGTATTATTTTTTTGGTATATCATTACGTCAATACAGATCTAGATACATGATTGTGAGACTGAAGTCTAAGTATGTGAAGTGGCCAGTCCTTTGACTTTATCTCTTTCTTTTGGGCAAATTGAATTGCTTCCCAAATTTTGTTGTTCGATCTTCAAGCCAATTTTAGTTATGGGAGAACAAAACCAATTTTAACTTCCATGATTTATTCACTTAACATTAATAAAGCTGAAAAATAGCAGTCTATTTGGTAATGGTAATCAAAATGGGCTTGCAAACCACTGGATTTAAAGTATGATAATGAAAGTGCTGACAGATCCTTTACTGTAGTGATGGGAACAGTGTTTCTGCCTTATCCACACTATAATCTGTAAATAATGCTTCGTTCTCTCAGTGAAGTGTGGAGAGTGATTCATTGTCATTGTTAGCATGGACAGGCAAATAACCTAACACGCTTCTCAAAATAATGATGTGTAAGTGAAATCCAGTCTGTCACAAGACCAAAAAAAATACTGTGGATTTTGGCCTTCAACATCCAAGGATCTCAAAGTGCTCAGTTACCATTAAATGTTGCCTGCTTACTGCCACCCTGCAGATGGGGAAACTGGGGAGCTGACAGGTCAAGGATACAATTCTAATATGTTGGGGTTTTTTTTAGACTGATTGCAATGGGACCTGAACTGGGTGTCATATGACTGGATCACAGAAAACATCCACAGAAAAGCCCACCTTTACAAAAACTTTTTCTTTGGTAGCTAAGGACTAGTAATAGTCCCAAAGTTTATCAGTGGTCTTCATCAAGCTGGAATTGCAGAATCACACATTCCAATTCTGCTGAGTTGTACTGAAAATTATTCTTCTGTGGTGGCTGGCTAATACTTTATATGAAGTAATACTGTATGCTATTAACACTGGCTAATACTGCAGTCTGGTGATGAAGCCAAAGGTTCACAATTCCAAAATCACTCAATATTGAAAAATACTGCACAGATCTGTAAAAACCAAGCCCTGGATCCATGGATTATACCACCCCAGGAAATAGATTATTAATAAATAATCTAATTTGTTAGATGTTCTGGCAGTGATCCTACAGATCACCTTCTGGGCAGGTCTTCACCTAAGGCAGCCAGGTCTTAAAGATGTAATCATTGCTGAAAGGGATGAAGAATGAGGTTTCTATGATGTGCACACTGCCCAGTGCCATTTCATAGAGTCTTTGGTTACACAAGCACTCTTGTGGTCTCCTACAGGACTCCTGCCTCTTCCGGCACAACAACCAGGGGGCTTAATTTATGCCTGGAGGTATTTTACTTCACCTTCACCGTTTAATGCTCAAGGCCTCCTGCCATATCCATTGCACGCTGCCTAAACCCTGTTCTGATGACAGAACTAATTTCCTCTAGAGATTTGCTCCAGTGCTCAGTACTATAACAGACGATTGCTTCACAACTATTTATTAATTCATTTTCTCAGCGCTCCTCTGCAGAGAGAAGGTCATTTTCCCCCCATTTTATGGTTGGAGTGTTACCAGACAAAATGGAGACAAAGTCAACAGTAACCACTGCTGTTGGCTCTTCATTTCTAAGCTGCCCACAACCAGATTTCAAAACTTCTAAGAACACTATGTTTTGGAAGTGCCGCTGAGAGTGACCTCAGCTTAGGCTGGAGGGATGTTCTACACCTAACACCAGGCTGCACAGAGGAGGAGGAAGCACATGCAGTGAGACCCTGAAAAAGTTATTGGGAGTGACTTTAACTTTGCACTGGAATTTTACCATGGCAGCATTTATGGGGCTTAATTGTGACGTACCCTGAACCTGAGTCCTCAAGCCTCTGGATTCTTTCACTTTAAGTGCCTCAATAGGTGAAGGGGTGAGCTTGCAGAAACCAAACCTCGCTGCCACTAAGCCATGGTTCTTTCTCAGAAAGAAAAGACGTATACCATATGAAGTTGTAAAGTAAAATTTATTCTGATAAGCCTATATATACACATGTGCAGAGCCATTTTTTCAGATTCTAAAGAAAATGCTCACGACTGTTTATTCTTAATGTACATCAAACCTCCAGCCAAGGACCATCCATGCTTTATCAAATTCCAATTAACTGTAATTGTTCAAGCTCTCAAGCCCCATGCATATCAGTGAGGTCAGAAAAATGCCTAAGGTGTATAAGGACATAAGTGTGAGACAATGAGAAGAAACAAACATCACTTAAGAGCTCCTTCTGCTTGAGGGATCTTTTACCATTAGTAATGTTACAGGGCTATAACCACGCGTGATTTTTGAAATGGTGACTGATTCTCCAGAGTTGACCATCAAAATCAAAGCCGCAATCTTCAAATCAAAGTCCTCCTTTTGTTACTGAGTTATGCCTTTTATAGATTTTCTGTCCATTTTTCATTATCCTTTAAAAAATCTGAGGCTGTGTGGATTCTTCCAGGTGATGTGAATGTTGTTCCTTTCTTGGAATTGGCTAATTAGGATGATGGGGAGGAGGTTGCACAGCTCAAAGAGTATGGCAAGGCAGAGAGTGAGGTTCCCAGAAGAGACCTCAGAGCCTGTAGATCAGGCTTAGATGGAGAGATTGCTGAGTTGGGCCACAGAAGCACTGGAAAGAAAACCTAGGGAGCAGAGAGGAAGCCACAGAGTTTGCTGCTACTTAGAAAGTTAATGACATGACTTCAAAGAAAACTGGAAGCAAGCTCTGATTTAACACTGCCAGAGCTTTGCAAGAGAAATTGTCTACAAGCATTTTCTACTTCTGCTCTGGGTTCCTCACTTTGAGTTTACTGGAAATATACTAGCCAATACTCTAACACAGTCTGGCTTTTGAATGGAAAAAGGCATTTGATCCTCTTTGGAAAGTTCACTTTGGGGAAGGGGGTCGACAGAGCTTGCATCATCTCTCTCCTCATCCTGTGATGCTGTACACTAAAGGAGAACAGCAGAGTGGTAACAGGGATTCCTGAGCTTTCCCTTCAGAGAGGATATGAGGCAAAGACTATTTCCAGAAGCAAGGTGAAACTATGAAATTATGACAGATCAGTTGTCTATCCTAGAATGGCAAATTCTATAACAACCCCCCAAAATTCCGGTAATTTCCTGCCCAGTATTTAACTGAAAACATAAGCTTTTGACTCAGCAATGGATACTGATTTTGTCTTTTCAGTGGCATAAAGAAAAAAGCACAGTCCTTTTTCTCCATTATAAAGAAGCACATGAACTGAAAAAACCCCACATGCAGCAGTGAGAATGGTTGTTAAGGTGCTTCTTATTCCTTGACATATAAATTCTAAAATAAGCTGACATGGGTTTTATCAAATATAATGTTATTTTGCTGGTATGAGATCTTACCATAAAACTCAGCTAATCAGTCTTTCTTGGAAAATGGGAAGACAATGCCATGGATTATATTACTTAGCGAGCAAATTATATTTTCAGATTTAATTTGTGTTATTGCTCTTTTAATTTTTTTTTCCCAAAGCAGAAAAGTTTGTGTTTCACACACATTTGCACAGCAAACCTCTATCATTGCAGGACTAAGGAGAAGAAGGAAACAGGGATAAAGTAACCTGCTTACAGGCATGCTGTAGCTGTGGTGGCCTTTTTTGCATTTTCAGCTCAATAGAAACAAGTACCAGACAAAAGCAGTGCAGACATTTAACAGACAGCAGCCGGGAATGCAGTGGCCATTTGCTGGCACATGACCATAACTGAGAACTACTGAAGAACTGTCAAGACCCAGTTCACTTTTAAAAGTGTTCTCTAAGATAAGAATAGCCTCACCTTGAGTAAAACAGAACATTTCGGTTTGAAATCCGAGCATCTGAAATTTGCTTTAATTTGTCTGTTACCATCAGCATTAACCCACTGATTAATTGTTATCACATGACCTTATAGCTTATAAAGTAATGCTGAGTTTTGCCTTGGTGACTTGTATAAATTAACTTTGGAAGAGAAATAAAGCTCATCATTTTACATTTTGGGTTTCCACTTTGTATTGTGGATGCTCATTTGATGCAAATTGATCTAGAAACTGGGAAGGTTAAAATAAACAGATTTTACAGGGAAAAGTGCTTATGGAAAAAAAAACACCCACAAATGGTTGGTGTGCTTGACAGTTTATTAGTCCTTTTGTCAACAAAATGAGCTTCTGCAGCTTTAAAACCTGTCTTCATAGTCAGACATTTGCACCTTATGTTAGTTAGCTGCTAATTAAGATACTAGTTAAAATACATTTTCCCCAGTCATTGTGTACACATCCAACAAGTGTATTGCAGGATTAGACTAAGAATAAATATTTGTGGTTTGATGAAAACACAGGGGAGTGTTCGTATCAACTTTCATAAACAAGTGAAGTGACCGTAGATAACGCAGCATTATTTATTTTGACGTAAAGAGTCCTATGCTGATATAAACATCCTCAATGCAAAATTACTTGTGACTGATATCGTAAACATGAGATCATAAACAAATTTCTGGGGACAGTTAAAACAGGAGAATATTAGTCTTAGTGACCAATGTCACCTCCTCCAGGAGGAAGACCAGGTGACTTCGTCATAAGAAACTGCAAGATAATTTGTACATACCCTTTTAATGATAAACACTATTTAGCAGATGATTTTGTATATTCCACAACAGTTTTGGTTTCAAATATTCTTCTTTCATACACTTTTCTAGGTTCATATGTTCGTATAAGTATAAACAATCCCTCCTTTCTTGAATGCAGGCATATACTTGACCTCATGTCAGTTTCACATTAATAAGTTCCACAGGCTAAATATGGATTTTTTTAAATCCTTCTTCTTCATCATTTTGGAATTCCCCTATTTTCAATTTTCTTTAAACCTTGCAGTATTAGACAAATGCATAAATACTAATACTTTTCCTTTTACAGCATTCATTGTTTTAAATTGTTTTTTCACCTTTTTTTAAATTCAATTCCTTTGTAAAATAAGCATGTTGAATATTTTCTTCCTTTCTTCAAATGAAAATTTTACATTCCTGTGCAATTTTTTAGTCTATCTCTGAGCATGCTGTATGCTTGGCTTGTATTTTGGGCAGTGGAAAATTGAAAATTGGACAGAGAATTGTAAGAGTAAAAAGAAATTATCTTCATAAAGCCATTGTAATGTTTTCTGCATTAGTTTTTATCCTATTCTTTATGCATCCAAATAGTTTTATTTATTAAATTTTTAGCTTTCCAGCCCCTGGTGTACATAGAGCAGGAGTTTCATCTATCTTTTAGAGTAAAGTAATGCTATTTTCCTGGAATGGGCACAGTTACTATAGAACATAGTAAGACTTTGTACCAGATGCGTACTGCTTCTTCCAATGTATAGCAGAAACACATTGCATATTTTAAGTTTTCTGAATAATTTGTTGTAATGACTCATCTTACCTCATCTCTCTTGTGTACATCAATCTGCTTGTAAATTTGATTATAAATATTTGTATGCATAGGCAAACAGAGAACTCCTGCATATCCCATACTTACGGGAGCAATTAAACGTCTTTCTTGAGTTGCAGGTGGCCATTTTGAACACAGGCTTTTTGAAGACTTGCAAAATAATTCCCTACTAGGAGTCTTATTTAAAATCTCCTGCTTGAGGGCTGAATGGCACAAGAATCCTGATGCCTCTGGGCCAGCAAGCTGTTTTCTGTTTTGTTACTCTGAAATATCTTCTACCTGCGCTGTAGCCTGAGGTTGTGACTTGCAACTCAGTAAATGTCCATTTTCCTTTCCCTGAAGAAACATGAAGGGATCCTTAGGTATTCTGGATGGATAGAAACCTGTTCTGCTGGTTAAAGTTTGCAGGCCTAATCCTTGGACCCGTGCCACTTGACGCCAGCAAGCTGAGGAGTTTGCCTTTTTGGATATTACTTTTCAATTCAGTCCTTTGGACTTCTGCTAAGGAAAAATCCAGTAAACCTGCAGAGAGATTGCTTGTCTGTCTCCTTGAACTGTATTTGGTTAAGAGGGAAAACACTTACACCTCTCCAACCATTTCTTTAGAGGCATTGGCAGTGCCAGATAATCACAACCACCAAGCTCTTCTCCAATAGACTCTTCACTCTTCAGTCTGCATGTTGGGCATGTGGCTTGGGCAGGGACTAGGTGTTAGAAAGCCTTTGATGTGCTCTGGGCCCAAAACTTGGAACTATTCTAGTCATGTGAGAAGTTCTTTATCCTGGTGGACTGGTAAAACACAGAGGCAAAGTTTGTAGGATCAGCCAAATGTTTGTAGGATGCCAAAATTCATCCCCTAAAAAGAAAGAGTGATAGCAAAATCTCCTGTGAGCACTTCATATACACAGACAAAGATTTCCCTTTTTGAAAATATAATTTGATTCTTTCAATGTTTTTAATCAAGAGTAAGGAACTCCCTGAAGGAGCTGTTTATTTTGTTTACTTTGTGCTATTCCTAAAACTCTGGGTGCCAGCATATCCTGCTTACCACTTGAACTGTTACATCAGAAGGCACTACACCCTATATTTTAATGTGACACTGTTTCCCCCTTTCCATCTTAGGGAAGCACCCCCAAACCAAACCCACAATGTGTAATTCTGGTGGTCTAGTCCTCACCCCATATCTGCCATCTGCCAGCATCTGAGGCAAGGAGCAGAAATGACACACAATGATTTAGGAGAACAGAGAACATTTTCTTCTTTTATCATGAAACATCAATTTTACAAAATATTTTATTAGTAGTATTGAAAATGTCCTCTGGTTGGAAACTCATTTGCATCAGCATGCTGCTCTCTCTCCTCTTGTTATTCTTTCTACTGTAGAAAGGTACTTCTCAATGTTATCTGCATGAAAAGCTTTTAGATTTACTTTCTTTAGTTTGTGGGATTTTTTCCCCTTAACTGCTGAATAGTGCAAATAACCTGTAGATCTCTGCTGAGATAAGGAGTAGTGAATGGAATTTTTGCTCAAGGCCACTGTGTTCAAGCACAGCAGCTTGGGCACCTCCTACAAACCCCTGCAATCAAGATTCAGAAAATGACCTTGCTCTACCTCTTCCTCCAAGCCCCCAAGTGGGTGCGTGTGAGACTGTAGATACTGAAAGTTAATGAGGCTGCAGCTAGAATAAGTCACATGGAAGATTGTGGATGAGGCACAGATGGCTGAGGAAGATCACAGACAGCTTTCCCGTTAGAGAGAAGGTTAGGGAGGCTGCAGTGACGTTCAGCCAGGACTTCAATAAAGGTGGTGAGAGTCCTGATTCCCAGTGGGATACAGGAATTAGGTTGATGGGCTCAGTCAATCAGTCAGCATGAAGCAGCTCATTTTCAGCACTGCATTAGCTGTAACAACTACCCCAACATCTGCACTCTCAGTGCCTCACACTGCTGCAGTTGCGCCATCCTCAGATATACCCAGATGAAGAAGTACATGCACAGTGCACAGATTTAATATGAATTTATTATGAATATTGCATTGGAGGAAAGTATTGGGTCAGCCAAGTGACTGATCATGGACTCTGGAATTCAGGACAGTGACATTCTGTTTTGCTCTTGGCACTGAATCTTGGTATTTACTTATACTGATTTTCTTTGATTAAAAAATTTGTTGAGCTATCACAGACATCCTTCCTGTCTTTCTGTCCTCATCTTAACTTGAATTGGCTATGTAGCAAAAGTGGAAACAACAGTCAAAACCCATGAAGAACAGTACTGCAAAAGATCTGTGTGGTAAAAAATTATAAACTCCTAATAATACACAGTTTGTTTCTTTCTTGATTGTGAGTGAGACTGACTTTCATACATGCAATGTGAACCACTGTTTTGTTCTGTGGTATTCAATTTAATAGGTAGTCCATCTTTTGGGTTTTAATAGTCAAAACCAGTTTGGAATACTTTTCCTTGACGTGGTCATATTTCTTCCAAAAAAGAACAAACCGGAATATGATTTTGTAGTGTTGAAAAGATAATAGATTTGTGTTCCTTTTTTAGGGTGTAATCTCTGCTCCATGTTCAGAGGAGATCTGCAGTCAGATTCCATGACAGCAGAATTCAGTCCGCCACAAAAACATAGGACCTTCCAAAATTCTGCTGAGTTACCTTGTTACAAAGTGCAAGCAAAGCAAAGAACAAAAGCTTAAATATTCATGCAAAAGTGATGCAACATCAAGAATAATAGCAACATATGGATATAATTTCTTCCTCTGAAACTTGCAATTATGATTTATGATTGATAAGTTTTTGCACTTGCTCTATCTGCTGTTTCTGAAAGTAAAGCAAGGTTAAATGCAGCTGGTAACCCTGAAAGCCAAGAGCCAATCTGTCAACTGAATTCAGAACGATGACAAAGCAGAGGCATCATATTAAAACAATTAGAAGATCCATGGCAATTAATTATAAAGAATGTCCTTACAGCTGAGCTCAAGAACAGAGAGTATTGTTGTAGTATTGTACAGTCATACAGCAAGCAATATATCCTAATTGGCTTTATTGCTAATGAAGAATGACACAGAATGCAAATCTCTTATTAATCTGGATTAAGCAGAGAAAACAAACTTGTTTTAAACCTAGCCTTATAAACAGAAGGTCTAATCCTGAGCCTGCTTATATAGGGGTGTTAAACTAAATACAGTAGAAATGGTGTGTTTGCTCAGTGGTGGAGAACAAAGCAGGAGGCAGCCCTACACACTGCCGGTGAGGGGGTTACTCTCTGCAGTGAAATATGAGTCACGGGATCACACACACAATTAATAAGCCAAAATCAACACAGGCGGGAACATTAGGCTCATTTGTTTAATTATTCACTACAGGCAAAGTCTGTTGTTCATTTGACTCCAGAATCTGGGCAGAACCATTTTGTGCTGGATCGGTCCCCATTCAGATCTGCCTCTAGACCAAACAAGGGAGTTTCTGATCCAAGCAATGGCCACATCTAAGAACTTTGGATAAAGTAGTATTTAGCTTTTGTCTAGGAGTTACGAACTGTCTGCAAGGTATAATGGCTTAAATTGACACATGCCAAAAGATCACTAAACTTTCAACAGCTGTATTATGTATCAAAAGCATTTTTATATATAACATTCAAAAGAAAAACAATAACAGACTAAAATCAGATTCACTCAAACACTCAGGAATTCCGTGAGAATCTTGATTATTGTTTTTTGAAGAACGTTTATGTCATTAAAATACACCATTTTGGCTACATGGAAATACTTCATGCAGAAGTGTCAGTGGTAACAGCAGTTTAAATGGAGTATTTTATCACACCTGTAGGAAGGTTTTGAAAAGAGAAAGATTACTGGTTTTGACCATCACAATTACTGTGGCTGGAGACAATTTTATTCCGTGACATTGTTCCAAATACTTGTGTTCAGCCCACTGTGAGCAGAAAGATGCTCACACTTCATAATCCATCAGCAAACTCCACAGTGATCTGTAAGTCATCCCTACAGGGCAGTAATTGTTTTACACAAAGGGAAACGAAGGTATCATTTATCCTTTGAGCGTGAAACACTGCCTGATAAGAAACTGACATTGACTTTTACTATTAATTTACTTTCTAAAGGAAAGGTGAAATAAACTAGTGTCCCTTGGGTATTAACACTAGGATCTGGCCATTGAACTGACTCAACACTTGTATGAGAGAACTGATGGCAAATGTCAGGCATCAGCTTTTCTGCAACAATGAAGAAAATAATGATTACCTAGATAAAACTGTTACTAGCTCAAAATATACACGAAGACGAGTTAAAAGGAAACACTCTGCACTATGTTCCTGTGAACATATTCAGGCACTTAGTGCATGTCTGGATGTTCAGGAGTCCTGGCCTCTCAGCTGGTCTGTGGATTTCAGTATTTAAGTAGCTGAGCAGGAGCTTGCAGGCTCAGCACTTCTGTGCATCAGGCCACCTGTTGAAGTGCCTAAATATAGTCCTCTGAGCTTAACCTCAGACTTGACAACCTTGGCTATTACAAACTGCTATTGCACCTCTAGCAGTTATTTCAAAAAGCAGTTCAACGATCCTGTGGGTCAGGAAATTAGCAGGAAGACAACCACAGCTCTCTCCTTGTGGAGAGAAAGGCAAGGCTGAATGAATTAGCAAATAATATAATGAGATTTGGCAAATAGCTGAAGCGTGAGGAACCACCGTGTTACCACTTAACACTAAAGCTGATGCCTGGCTGAAGCTTGCCACTAAAGAGCTAATGCAAAATGAGCTGTACATTCTTCTTTTAGTGGTTGTATCATTTTTAGGCTACCGAAGGATAAAAATCTAACTGCGGTATGCAGCTCAAACACGGAAACTGATAGAATTTCTCCAGTACTGGATGTATCTCTGTCTCTCCTAGTGAACACTGATTTGGTTAGGGAGCTGCAAAAGTGATTGGAGAACAGATTTTCATTATTAAAATAAATCAGGTTGTCTCTAAGCTCTAAAGATGGAATTATTATGCACAGGAATGCTTTCATGTGACCATTTGGTTTTTAAACAAGATAATTGCAGCAGCATAAGTAGATAGATCTGTGTATACAGCTGTAGTGTTATTGAGGAGACTCACACCAGCCTAGTTGTTCCACTTCTGCTGAAATGACCACTGGCAATCTTGAAAAAAAAATCCTTTTATAGTGCTAGGTCTGCAGAGATGTTACATTCCTGTACATTTCTGTGTATTTTATGTAAACAGTGCCACTACCCTTGAAATGAACACAGCCCTTGGATTAGCAATTTTCACAAGATCATCAGGCAAATCTTGTCGATGGGATTAGCTCACCTCATTTTTAGAGTAAGAGAGAAAACAAGAATCTGGTGTCTCAGCACACTTGGTAAGCACAAACAAAAACACCTCTGCAGTATAGTTACTTCTCAGCTGAAAAAAACCACTGTTTTTCTGTCCTGAATGCCAGAGGACCCACTGAAGAGCATGTGACAAAACACCAGGAAAGAATACAGCGTTAGGAAAGGAAAAGCGAGCGCAGTTACGGTAATGGCTGTGCTGCTCTGCTGGGGGTCCTGCTCAGAGACCGCGAGCCCTGGAGAACACTTGCAGCTGGTCTTGATTAAACAAAGACTGGCAGCACAAGTACTGGGATCTATTTCCAGTGAGATCTTTGAACCTTGTTTATGGCTAGCTGCCCCCAGCAGCAACCACCTGACAGCGGGTGATGTTCCCCCCGTGTCTGCCGAGCACGGCGGATGCTCCGTACCACACAGCCTCCAGCCAGGACATCAAATGTCACCACTGGCGTCTATATCCCATGCCATGTGCTCCCATGCAGCTGTGTCCCATGCAGATCCCCACCACTCTCTAGTTTTATACCCTGGAGATCATTATAGTTGGAGAAAGTTACCCCTCAGAGACACTTTACACTCACAGACTGCTGCTGGACTGCTATGCAAATAACTTCTTAGCTACCAACTTCATATGCATTTTTCAATGAACCTTACACTTAAACAGAAATTATGAAGATCATGCAGCGTCAGGCTGCAGGACTTGTCTGATGGATTGCAATATCCTCAGAATAGAGGTTTTGGTCCTATTTTACCTCCAGTTAATTGATTACTAATTAACTTGAGTTAACCGAATTCAACACTAAGTGCTGGTCTAGACATGCCACAAATGTTTGTTCCAGAACATTCAGAAGAAAAACCACAAGTATTTGAATCCTGAAAGAAAAAATGTGTGGAATATCCAGACTAGCATTTGCAATTGTGCTATTAGGTCAAGTGAGCATTGCAATTAATTACTGTGGGGTAGAGGGTACTAAAAATGCTGGCACTAACATTACCTAATAAATTTGGTGTTCCAGATTGCCACTGACAGCAAATTAATTCTTTCATGTCATTTGTAGCTGGTCAGTAGACATGTGAGAATTCACTGATCTCAGAGTATAAGGTTGTAATAAATATGTAAATGTTTTGGGTAAAATAAACTTAGCTACAAAAACATTAGCAACTTTCTTGTGTGTAATTTCTATGTGTTACTTAAAGTTCTAACAATGTATTTACATTACATCTTTGCTTAGGTATGTTAATTAACTTAAGCTTAACAGTCATAAACCACCAGGAATGTAATGAAGAAAACTAGTATTTGCTTTACTACCTTTTTCCATACTTTAAAATATTGATGTAAGCTCAGTTTTTGCATTCTTATGCTTTTCCCGTCTTTTAAGTCTCTCTCCTTTGTCTTCTTAAATCTTTGTTCTTCATGGGTGGGAGCAAGCAGCTCCACATCTCAACCTTTTCCAATTAGAGTAATATAAAAAACAACATTGTAATATTTTCTTTGACTGACATCTTCCAGAAATAAGTGTTATGATCAAATGATAAGCCAGTTCCTGCCCCATGCACTGCACATTAATGTTCTTAGTTGCAGCCTCCCACAGCCCTGCTGCCAGCCAAGTGGGATATCTCATGGTATTTGCAGTTTGCACCTAACATTTCATCCCCTGCCTTTCCACAGGCAAACCTCCTAGTTTCCTTGTGTTATGTGAAAAAGCAGTGGCAGATGTCTGGCCTTTGGCTCTTCCACAGACATGTAAATCCCGGAGTCTCACAGAGGAGGAGTAATTAGCATTATGCTGCTCTCTGGGGAGTGGGCCTTTTCAGAAAGTCCCTTTGAGCAAAGGGCTCGAAGAATCCCCTCAGCAGCCACATGAAAGCGCACAGTATCTCCCTCTGCCATCCCACACAGTGCTTGTAGGATGGGAGCCAACTGTGAGCCTCATGCTTAGAGTACATGCCATGATGAGTTTGGGAGAAGAGCCTATCAGAGAAGCCTATCATAGAACTTGCCTCACATCTAGGCTCACCTACCATGGACTAACTCACACACAGAAGATCCCACCTCCAGTGCCAGCTTCCATAATTCCTTTCTGTCTCTGTCCTGTACATGAGGCAAACTCTTTCAGAAAATCCCTGTACTCACAATCCCACGTGTAAGTCAGATATGTGGGAAAAGGAATGACAGCAGCCTTGCAGTACTTAAAGAGGACTTGTAAAAAAGGGAGAGGGACTTTTTACATGGGCACATAGTGATAGAACAAGGGAGAAAGGTTGTAAACTTAAAGAGGGAGGGTTTCAATTAGATGTTAGAAATAAAGTCTTTATTCAGATGATTGTGAGGCACAAGCACATGTTGCCCAGAGAAGTTCTGGGTGCCTTATCTCTGGAAATGTTCAAGGCCAGGTTTGATGGGGCTTGGAGCAACCCGGTCTAGTAGAATGTGTCCCTGCCCATGACAGGGGGTTTGGGACTAGATGATCTTTAAGGTTCCTTCCAACCCAAACTGTTCTGGGATACTGTGATATGCAATGAGATACATCAATCAGCACTAAGAGCAAGGGCACTCCATGGGGAAGAACAAGTTGGGAGCTGAGGATGACCACAACACAGACAGGAGTCTCACCCACAAAATACAGCCCTTGAGCACAGGCAGTCAGAGTACAGGAGAGCTACAGGCTTCACCAGGACCCCACTGAGCACAAGGAGGTGAAATAAAAAGTCAGGTCCAAGACCAGCTCAGGAAAACCAGCAGCAATTTGGAAGGACCAGGAGTTGAAAGAAGGCTTGCTGTCAAAGGAGGTACTGGTCAAATCATCAGCCCTGCTGGCTGCTGAGGCAACACAGCTTCTGCTGAAATAAGTTAAAGTAAAAAACCCTCTTGTATTTAAAACTCTGGCTGCTTATACCCAAGGTTTTGGGGTGCATGAGTTGGGCTGGTGATGGAAAAGGTCTGGGTGATACAGCTTTCTCAGGGAGACATGGAAAAACTAGATAGATTTGCAAGGACTGAGGGTGCTCAAGGAAGTTTGTTACTGGATTGATGTGATCAGCAGTGGGAAAAGGCTCCATATAAAAATGACCTGGTTTGGCAGATGGGTTTTCTAGAAAGCTAAACCTGGCTACCTTTGGTAGCAAATGTCTGGAAATGTGTCCCTGCTGGCCCTCACAAATTCTTCTGGCCTTATTTATGAGGAGAGCATAAGCCTGGTGCAATCGGGCAATGAGGCTACAGGAATGTGGGAGTGGCTGGGGTATTTTGGTCGCAGAAACTGAAATGAACAAAGGATGGAGCCTGTGGTATTGGGTATGCGGATATTATTGACCCAGGCAAAACCCTGACTGCTGAGGGGAGGCAAACCAGCCATCTTAGAGACATGTGATGCTAGAGATCTTGTCACAGGATTTCATTCACTGTCTTTGTGAGTGAAGCAGAAATGGGGTAGAAATCAGTCTGCCTGCCTGCTGCTTTCACAGATCCACAGAACAGCTGAGATTGAAAGGGACCTTTGGCAGTCACCTTGTCAAACCCCCTTGCTCAGGAGCATAGGCCCATGTCCAGATGGCTTTTGAGTATCTCTGAGGAGGAACACAGTTTGGGGATGGTGCAATGACAGGGGAGTTTACACTTGGAGAAGACCTATGAGTTTCTTCCAATATCTGTCTTTGGCTTGAGCCTTACCAATCCTTAATGATGGGACAATTATTGCTTACTAGGACCTTTGGGTCACTGGTAAGATTCTGGGCGTCCCGAGAGTAAAATAATGGTTATGAAGGAATGTTAAATGATGCTGATGGCTTTTCTTTTTTTTCTGAAAATCACCTGAAAAATGTTACCTGATTCTGTTCTTTAAAACTGTCATGCAGAGACTGCATATTTAATCTGGGAAATTCTTCCACACTGCCACTTTTGAGCCCACTGCTCTTTCTGTAAATTTAGAGAGATCAGCTCCCTTGCATTTTTTTAGTACTGTCCGAATCAGGTTACCTGTTTGATAATGTTTTCATCTATCAAATTAGTAGCTGCAAAAGCCTTCATATCCTGTCCCTAGAACAGATTTGCTGTTAGGCACTGTTAGTTGTATATCTGTTTTTCATTGATATGTGCCTCCTTCAGAAAGGGAAAAGGGACTTCATGCCTTTGGGTATAGCTTACAAACTTCTTAGTTCCCAACCAATGTTCTTATTCAGCATCTGAGCTTGTGTCACCAGGTAGCTGTGCCTCCTGGAGGCCTTGTATCCATATAAATACACTTGCTGCTTATTTTCTATGTGACTTTTTAAAATCCAGCTGTATTCTGAATCATAGGTTATATGAATGACAGCTCTTTTATCTTGAGTTTGATTTTCTCAGATTTCATTTTACCTTTAGAATGGTAACTTAGAGCTTCAGATGGACTCCATTATGAATCAAATATTAATCTTTGAGAATAGCAAAAGAGCAAAGCTATGAAAAAATCTTTCCCAATTTTGTGGGTTTTGATAAGCTTTTCATGCTGGCTTTCATAATAATGCCAAGATATTAGTGGGAAATGGGGTCCCACTGATAAGGTTCTCTCCAGATATGTATAAGAGTGTCTCCACTGAAATGACTACAATATAATAGCTAAAATACTTACAAAATGGAGAAAAAAAGGAAGCATATGCTCTTTCTGGAGCTCAGCAAGATGGGAAGACATGGCATGTGGCTCTGCATTCCAAACATATGGGAGAATATTTTAAAGAACTGGGTATATACGAAGATTTAGGTGCCCTCAAAGCTTCAAGTCTTAAGTATAGAAGCTATAGCTTTCTTAACCCAGAGAAAACCGGTGTACAACACCAAGGGCTGATTTTCATACATGTTACTTCAGATCAGTAAAGTGCACAGAGTAGCAGTGCATGCAAGATGGCTGCGATAATTTCTTTTTTAGATAAGGATCATTATTTTCTACTTAATGGATCAAACACAGGCTTTATGCGGCTACTGTGCTTGGAAGAAAGGGAACCAGCAAGGCCTTACTGTGTTCAGGGTGACTGATTTCTTTACTAGGTGTAGGGTGCCACCTGCAGCACCAAGTTTGAATCTGAAAATGAGGTAGATAAAGCCATAGCCGTAACTGAAGTGATTTTAGTATTATTACTTGAGTAGTGTAAGGGACAAATTCTCTGGACTGAAATTGAAGAACATGTAAAAAAAACCCAAAAAACATATCAAGGTGACTCTTATTTGTCTTTAAAATGACATACGGAAATTAATGAATAATCAAAATGAAGTAAATGAATTGATAAAGTCAACACATCCTTTAGTAAGAAAATATATTGTTAATTTTTAGGTGGGATATATCCAGAAATATATGTGAAAAGACATAATGAATGTCAAATATATATTGCAATTGCATTTACTTCAAGGAGTCCTTAATAGTCCTTTAAGATTCCTTAAGACGTGGAAACTTAGACTTTGATTACTGTTAATTTAAAAAGTGTATTTGAAAGTATACTGTGAGTATTCATCTCTGAAATGGATGGAAACTTCTTGGTTTCTAAGTAGCTAGATAGGATCCAAGCTTTTAAACAGATTTTGTAGTTGTTTGTCTGTGGACAAACTACCATCCCATATTTCCATACACTTGAAATTTGAAGAAATTGAAGCCTATTACAGATCCAAGCTTTAAAGCTTGCTTTAAAAATATTTACAAATTAATTTGGAAACATCTCAAACACATTTTACACTTTAGCAGAGTAGCGCATGCAGTCATTAAAGTAATCTGCAGATGGAAGGTGATCTT
The DNA here is from genome assembly GCA_013397055.1 of Pachycephala philippinensis. Taxonomy (NCBI): domain Eukaryota; kingdom Metazoa; phylum Chordata; class Aves; order Passeriformes; genus Pachycephala; species Pachycephala philippinensis. The sequence continues at coordinate 1,124,164 of VWZT01012161.1, forward strand.
TAAAAAACACAGGAGTACAAGAAATCTGTAAAGTAAAAAGAAAAAGGCAGATGGTGGTGGCAGCTCTGGCATCTTTTCACTGATGCCTTGTAGCCATCACATCTCTGGCTTTGAATGTAAAAAAGAAAGCAAGAAAAGGCACTTATGTGGTAAATATGCACTGGGCTGGAGCCGTGGCTCTCAGACGCTGACAGCGTGTTGCTAAGGATTTACACAGAACGGTACAAGGAAACTACCAGGCTAACCCTGATAAACCCCGATGGCCTTGGGAATTCCTCTAAGAATTTTGTTTTAGGTACCACCAACCTGAGTTCGTGATAATGTTGTTTAAAGGCCAGTGGTAATTTTATTGTCAAGGTACAAGGACAAAGGAATTGGCCTCTATTTTTAGGGCTGAATGGAATCAGATATAGGTTTTTTAGCAAAACAACTTCTTCACTGCTGTAGTCAAAGGAAAAAAAATTGGAAAGCAGGGTATAATACAAAAACGCTCTGAGGTACTCAGTTTCAGAGACAAATTGCAGCTTTGAGGTTCAATGATGTTTGTAAAAATACTTGTTGTGATCTACTAGCCTGAGTGACACTTTGTAAAAGTTTCCATTTTTATGAAATACCCTTTGCAGAATTTTAAAAGAAAATAATACTTCCCTCCCCTGGCAATATGTCTGCTGGCTTCTGGGCTAAACAAAAAAAAAACCCCAAAATCTATGCTGAGAAAAACACAGTCATTAAAATCACCTTTGGATCTAGGTGCTGTGAATAAGTCAAGAGGACACTGAAGATGTCAGCGTTCTTTTGATTTGGGATTTACTTTTTCAAATTGAGCAAAAAAAGTTGAAAACTCTAATGGAAAATTAAAATGGAAGTATAACCAACTTCTGCCATATGGATTGTTTCTAAAAATGTCATCTATTTCTTAACTTTATAAGGCACAGCCAATTTAATCAAAATAAGCCAGTCATGGTTAACATGGCTATCAAGAGTGGAAACACATGTTACAAGTTCAATTACTTAAAGGATGGAATGAAGCCTTTTAGGTTCTTAACGAAGGATCTGAAGAGGTGATGTCATATTTCTCAAAGAAAAGAGTAGGAAAATAACTCTGTCACTCATTCTGAAAAAAGCTTTCAAACCATTAGAGTGGATTTTCAGCGAATGCAAAATATTCAGCTGATACAAAGTGTAGCAGCTTGCATTTCTGTCCCATCATTAGTAGTTTTCAAATGTGAAAATTCCCACTATGCAGTAAAGGTAGAATTGCAGTGGAAGATTGAAACACTTACTGTTTTTCTCTTCCTGTACTTCCAATTTTAGCATAATGCTGACTTTATCTATATATGCATTCTTGCATTATGTTGGGTTCAAGGATTCTGAAACTGCAAAGTTTGAAAGTCTAAAGTAAAATATTCAAATCTAAATAGCTCGTAGTAATGTTATAGCTCTATCTCTTACACTGCTGGTGGAAAAGAAGGGGGGGACCCTTTTATCCCATGGGACCTTAGAGAGAAAAACCTAAATTTGTGATAAGGATATTTCATTTACGTCTGACTGTGGTATGGTTTGTACGCTTGTCCCAAATTCCAGTTTATTTGGTGGAAACGCCATGAGTCTGAGGTAGGCTACAATCCCAGCAGAATTGTCTCTTTCTTTTTTCAGAAGATGCACAGTTTACAGACTGGCAAGGCAGGCTTGGGTAGCTTAAGCCACTTAGGTCCATGCACCACAGATGGGAAATAATTGACCTTTATGCCACGTGGCCTTCCCAAACTTACAACCCATCAGCAGTGGTGCCACCATCTCTTTCCTTTTACATTACCTGAGGTACAAGGTGTTCCCTGGAGTGTGTGAGAGAAAGCCAGCCACAGCGGCTGCAGGGAATTTTGGCTGGGTCTCTAGGGAAAAAAAACATCCCTGTAAGAACAGCTGATTTTGACTGTCTTAAAATAAGAAAATCTAGTATAAGAATCTCCACAAGAGGGCATTATTAAATATTAAAATAGCATTAGTTTCCAGAGCCTGTGTGTGGAAATGCCGGTGACAATATGATTCATCAGGTGCAATTTATTTTCACTCAGTTTTTCATGGGGCTACCCGAGGAGATTGAAAACTCCTGAGACTGAGATAAAGGCAATAAGAGGCAGAAAATATCAGTCCTCCATGTTATCTGTAGCACAGATTATGCATGTACCATTGCCGGCTCTCATCATCCTGGTGGGACAGAAAAAAGATTCAGAAATGAGATCCTGGGGGTCAATGCTCCACAAAAAATAACCCCTGCCCAGTTAATAGCACGAGACTGTGCTTAATACTAGTTACCCTGTTAGAAGAGAATGGATTTACTTGGAAATATAGGTATATAGTTAGGTTGCTTGTTGGACTCGCAGTCAATCAGAGGACAGCAGGGGAATTTGATCTTGCGGTAGGAAAGGCTAGAAAAACAAAGGTAAATGGAAGGAATAATTAGGAAAAGTAGGTTGTGATGTCTGGAAGGGAAATGTAGCAAATCCTGAACAAACAATACAAAAAGGGACAAAAAACACAGAAGAAAGGTTAAGAGAAAAAATACAATGAAAATAGGTGTCCTCGGTGTTTTAGTTATTGCCAGGTACAGAGAATTGACCGTGTCCTCGACTGTGCTTGCTCCAGGTGGTGTTCAGTGATGGCCACGGGCCACCTACTCATTCTAGGTCCAGTCACAGCCCTGTGTCCTTCCAACCCACATGGTCCTGTTTATTTGCCAGGGGTGTGCATTCGATTGCTAGCCCTGATAGCTCAGCCATGCCAAAGGGTGTGAATTCAGACTTAGAGAGAGAAGAAAGAAACAGAAGTGATTATAATGAAGAAAAAGGGCTCCAAGGGGTTTGTGTTTATAGAGACTTTACAATTTAACCATATGGTGCATTCTGCTTGTACCAAATGCTTTTTTTCCATGCAATAAATGTTGCCTATAACCACCAAGATTCAGCCTGAGATCTGCCACGAGAGTCTTCTAAATTGCAATATCTTTTTCTCTTGAAAGAAGTCATCCAGAAAAAGCAAAGATTTGAAGCCAAATTGTTTTCCCCTGCCAAAGAGTGTGTATACACAGAGCAGCACTGTGCAGTATATCTTGTTGATCTGGTGTTTTCTTCTTTAGAGTACAGTTAAAGCCACTAATGCTCACAGAACCTGAGGAAAATGTTCCCCAGATCCCATATTACAATATCATTATATTCAATTGTGCAGAAACAGCTCCCTACCACACTTTGCTATTGGGTCTTTGTTAAAATACTTCCATTTTTATTGCTCCCTCTCCCACCTGATTTATTTGTTTATATATTATTTTGTTAACTTGGAGGATTCAACAGCTTCTGGTGAATATATAGGACTGACTGAACTTGAAGTAATTATTTTTCAAATGAGTTTTCATGCTTGAACGATCCCCTCTTGTGAAGAACTTCCTTTGACTCTGAACTTTTTTTACATAAAACACATTAGAAAAACAACTTGCAGGAAATGATCGCACCCTTCAAAGCTGCTCTTCTAATAATGCTTCTAGCAAATTTGCTGTGAGGAAAATTGTTAATATTCTTCTGAAAGAATTAAAGTGTATAAAACAAACAGGGTCTGTTTTTTTTAATGGGAGGGGAAGGATAACACTTAGAAACCTTGTGTCCTCCTAAAGGACTGAAGGTGGGAGAGAAGATACTTTCAGCACCTGTAAGGAAAAGATGGGGCTGGATCCAGCCAGAGAAGTAATCATCACCTTGATTGTAAGCAACCAAGAATGGGTCAGGAAAAAATTAAATCAAATCGTTTTAATTCTAGAAGAGTAGCAGAAGGCAGAAGCACCTGGGCCTTCCCCCTCCAGATAAACCTGAAGCATCTGGTGAGCTGTGACCACAGCCTGTGATCACCTGAAGAAGGTCACCAAGGAACTGCTCTGTTGCCCCGAGAAAGGGACTACAGTCCTGCTCATCACTGCTATCCTTCCCCAAGAGTATTTGAAAATACCTTAAAAGGCAAATGTATTCTGTTTGCTTTTGCTGTTCTTGCACAATTTCTGGTGCTAAACATAGCACCTCCATCTCCACAGGATCTCTAAAGCATCCACAATTTAAAAAGAAAATCAATTAAGTTTCCCTCTTTTCCTTTCAAAATATGCATGTTCTCTCAGTTCACCTTTTTTGATATCAAACACTGAAATTTTTCATTCGTGTATTAGAGGGATTTTTCTACATGTAAACGTTGCAAAGGTTAAAATGATTCTGCAAGGTTTCTAGTATTGTGGCAAGGAACATCTTACCTTTGAGAAGGAAAATTCTAGCTTAGTGCTGGGATTTGCTACTTGTTTCTTCTAGTTGTGGCAGCAATCACATTAAACTCACTTTTAATATAGAAATACTTCCATTTGTATCTAAACTTATTTGTGATTATTTTACCGTCTCTGAGCACCACTCCATATAGTATTACTCAGGCAACAAAAGTAACTGAAGAAAGCAAGAAATGGTTCCAGAAATTAGATTAAGTACCTGACCCTTCACTATTTTTTGCCTATTCATTGCTTACACATAGAAATATTAATATATTCCCTTCAATTTGGAATTACTCAAGTATAAATTTAAGTTAACGCACAAATATCTTCAGAGCAGAAATACGCTAAGCGTTGCCTGCATGAGCCTTCTTGTCAGCTTTGCTAAGGAAGCCAGACTATGGGAGTGTATTGTACATATGGTATGTACAGTTTTACTGAGAGTGGCTGTATATGGGCCCATTTGGTGCCCCTGGGTATTTTCTGGGCCTACCCTAAAACTCGTGATCTGAACATAAGATGTGTGTGAATATGTGCAAGGATATCAGCAAAAACATTGGAGTTGGATTCTAAGAGGAAACTGTTATTTGTTCACTGTACAAGCTAGAAATTGGAAAGGACAGGAGTCACCAAATGAAAACAAGAGTAGTCTAAATTGCAGGACGTGGACTGGGAAATGAGCTTACTCTCTGTTTTGTTTGTTGTAGCCAGGAAAGCCAGAAACAAAATTCTGAGTTGTTTCTGAGGACGTATCTTCAGCAGAAGATGAGAGCTGGGGTTGATTCCAACAGTTTTTGATTGAGGAAGAAGGGGAAAGGTTTGGTTTTGACCAGATACTTGATGGGCTGTAAAAGGCTTAATTAAAAAGTGAGAAACCATAGCAGTGACAATAGGTGGCAGTGTTGTCTCAGAAAAACCCATTTCTTATATTTTTGCTTTTGCCTGGGAAGAATAACCCTCTTTTGCCGTGGAAGAATAACCCTCTTTCGCCGTGGAGAACATCAGGAGTCAGGAGTCAAGATTATTACTAGCTTTCATCTGAGGTTAATTTTCTTCCCAGCTTTTTTTTTTTTTTTTTTGGTCATCATCTTGAAGATGTGTATGAAGATCTCCTATTTGGAATTGACCTTGAATCCTACAGTTACAAATGCAGACCAAAAGGTAGTTTTTAATACTTGGTCTGTATTCTGGGATTTGAAAGCCTATGGGGCTTAATCAGCTGGAAAGCAATTCAATTGATTAAGGGATGAGTTGAAGTTGTTTAGGATGCTCTGCCTGCCTGTCAGCTCTTCTGGTGATTCCTTAAGGTTTCATATTTCCTGGCTTTGCAAGCAGCAGTCTCTTCTCCCCCACTGCAGTGTGAGACCTTACATGCAGCAGTGGTGGGAAATGTCACTGGGCAGACGAACAAAACTATTCACAAAGTTGATAACACCTGAGAAACAACCTGCCTTCCAGGCTCGCAGAAGTAAAGCTTTCCCTGTTCTTCTAGTTATAGGCTAAAGGAAAGTGATGGTCTGCAGCTTGAACAGGGTTCAAGGCATTTCAGCTCCTCACACTATCACAGATGTTTTCTTGTGCGACCTCTGGCTACTTGCCTAATCTCCCCCTCTGCTGCTTAGCCTGTACAATGGAGATAGCAGTTTAATTTGCCTGACTTCAGGGTAATGCTTGTCTCTCACTCTGCTGTCCTCTGCTAGAGGAGTTCTGATATTGAGTTAAACTTTCAGTTGCGTAATGTGACTAAAATTAGCTGTATCTGCTTAAGGGTTTCCAGGTTTGAGGGGAGCAGTAGAAGCAAAGTAAAGGTAGCACGTGAACTCACCTAATAGGAAGCACTGCAGTGGACCAGGACCAGACTGGAAACCAGCAGCTAGACCACTAACCTAGAATATGGAAGGATCTAAATTAAATTTTTCCTCTGCCAGATAATGTTTGACGTTTCCAAATTACCTGAGAGGGCATTGATATGTAGGAAATGTGGTATATAAAGAGTGATAAAGTTCTGGAATTGTCTGCCCGGGGAGGTGATGGAGTCACTATCCCTGGATGTGTTTAAAAAAAGATTGGATGTGGCACTCAGTGCCATGGTTTAGTTGAGATGGTGTTAGGGCATGGGTTGGACTCTGTGATCTTGAAGGTCTCTTCCAACCTGGTGATTCTGTGATTCTATGATATTAATTTTGTGCACAAAAGAGTAAAAACCGTAATTTACTTACATACTTCGATCACTCAGATGAGCAATAAGAATTGCAGCACAGTTTTTACCCGCTCAGGCAAATGTAGGGAGTGCTGCTTGTAGATAGGTAGCAAAAGCACCTAAACGTGGGTGAAACTGCCCTTTGTTATCTCCCTTGAGGCAAAAAACTTGGCCTTGGTTGCCTTCCCCTGCTAGTTTGCTGCACAAAGCTATATTGGGTAAGACCCCTTTTTTCTTCCCCAAAGAATGTGGACATTCAAATTCTGCACGGACTTTTTTTTTTCCCTCTATATTACCACTGGAATCTTTTTTCTGGGCACCTCCTGGGTTTGGGCTAGAGTCAAGGTGCAGTCTCCAACATTGCCTCAGGTATATGAGAACCTCTACTTTCAGTGGGCTACCTGTTCTGTATTCCCTTCTTGGTACTGGATCTGCAGAGGGTGTAGAAAGCCCAGGTATTGCTGCTGCTGTGATGGCTGATCCTCAGCTGCAAACACTGAACACGTTTGGACTCTGAATCCTATGGTGAATTTAAGTAAAAAAGGTCTTGCTTCAGTGGCTGACCTGAAAGTTGTAAACTGCCACTCTGCTCATGTTATAAAGAACTGCTGATCCGTGTGGCTAAAAATTAGGCTTCTCATATGTTTCCCTCTCAGAGTCTTGAAGCTGCATGGTGTGCAGTGGGAATTAAGTCTCACTGTTGACATAATCGTTTTGAAATATCACCCTGTGAAACTTATTTGCTATGCAGTTAGATGAATTCTGGAAAATAATTGAGCTTTTCTCTGGCTGTAAGTATGTGCACTGGCTACTACTGTGATTACTACTGATCTTGGAAATTCTTGGCTTGGGGAACCTTGGTGGAGACAGCTGCCACTGGTATCACCCACAGGTTCCATCCTCTGGATCCGTCATCATCAGTCGTGCTCTGCTCTATAGAAAAGAGGTGCGTATGAATGAAAATGCCTTTATGATTCTATGAAAATAGCTCTTCAGTAGGTCACTGCTGCAAAGGAGGGTATTTCTGTGTGCTAGGTCTCTGCCAGATAACCTAGGACAATAAACCCATAATAAATATGGAGAAGAGAGTTGTTCTAGCAACTCCGAACAGCAGTGAAATGTGGGATGCTGTGAGAAGGAAAGAATCTCTTCTTAGCTTATAAATTTTGGACAGCTGTGGTATTTTAGATATAGTATGATTATTAGCCAGACTAAAAATTTTTCTCCATGCCTGATTCTTATGGGAACTGTATCTCCTATTGGAAGGACTCCTGAATATTTGCTTTCTTTATATCTGCCCTCCCTGAAGTCTGTAGAGGTTCATTGGATAATGACTGTTTTCAAGAGCCCCTGAAATATGAAAATGCTTAAATCCCACACCACTTTCAAGAGGAATTAAGTACCTGAACATATATATTGGTATCTGGGTTCTCAGAATAGTATTTTTTAATTAAAAATCCCAGATATAAATATTCAGTTTTGAATTAATATGAAACTAAGAGGAAATATATGGTTATTGTCTGAATTATTATAATATATAGCACATAATATATTAATCTGTATGCTATAATTCATGTTTTTATTATAATTGCATATGAATTATGAATATGGTGTGGTATGAATTAATATGAAATCTATGGTCAAATTTGCACCAAGCTCCACTAAGTTAGATAGCTGTAGAAGAAAGTGATGTCTTTACCCTATTCCAAGCAGGAATGAGGTAGCAGAAGATAAACCATGAAAACAGTAATTCTCTGGTTCTTATTTCTGCATCCACTGCTATTTAGTTTGTGCTGCTGCATTTCTCACCCTGGAGTGGCTATTTGCAGAGGATGAGCTGTTTTCCTGAACTTGTAAAGCACTGCCCAAAGTAAATGGAGATGGAGAAGGCTCTCCCACATGGGGCCTTCTACAAAAATACTGCCAGCTATTGAGATGAGTTAGATACTTGAGCCAGCTATGGGAACTTGGATGTGTGCTACATATTCCTGCTGCATAGCAGTTGTGAACAATTTTATGGGGTATTTTTGCAGTTGGAGAACAGCAGAAAGACAGCAAAAAGATGAACTTGCTAAAAACTCCCACCTAACAGCCTTAAAAAATATTACTCCAAATAATTAGAATTATCTTGTAGTCGGCACTAAACAAATGAATTATTCCTTCAATGTTCGTGTCAGTCCACCGTGTTTGCATTCTTTTGCATTATGTCTTTAAGAACAAATTATTCTGCTTTCTGTTTTCATATGAAGTCTGAAATTGTGTTTACCATATCTGTCAGAGCTGGCCTGGAGCACTTCCAGTCCTGTCTAAAATCTTGATATATGAAGGAGAATGTAACTTTATTATACTATTCTCAGTAGACACAAACACAATTATTGGTTTTCTTCTATGCTCCTTTTGTGTTTTTAAGCTGGGGAGCGGGGAAAAAGGGAAAACCAAACTTTTAATAGCAGACTATATTATGATGTGTATTAAAGCCATATTGTTCATGTGTTAATATCTGTTTTATTACTAAAATGAAGTTTTTCAAGAGCTAAATAAAGTATTCATAATATTTCCTTGCCCTAATACTTAGAAATGTTGGTAAATGATAGAAATATTCCCTTGTGTAGATCATACTGCTAGCTGCTAAAGCCTGAAAATCTCCTAAATCTTTACTCTTAAGAAAAGTAGTATTGTACTTAAAGCAGTAAGCCTTTAACTGTAATCTTCCCTCGCTTATCCCTCACATGGCTTCACATCCTTGTGGCTCCAGGTTATATCATGACAACTTATTGTATTTGGGAAAAGAGAAATAAATAAGTTCAGTACACTTCTGTCTATGTGCAACTACTGTATTGAGGCAATTGCCAGCAAAAAATACCAACAGATGGTAAACCTTTAACTGATCTATCTGTGAGTAAAACTCGTGGCAGATTTGGTAAAATACGTTTCTAGGTGCCTGTATTTCAAGAAGAGGAAAAAGAAAAGTATCATTATAAGCTAGGTGAATTTTTCTGAACTTGACTTTTAAAGTTTTATCTTAGGTCCTGGCAAAAACACAGCTAAATATTTGGTCCAAACTAGCCTGTCTCAAGTGCAAATACTGATTCTTTCATATCTCCACATGTCCCCTTGTTCCTGATCTAATGTGCGAACATAGTTCTTGTCAAATTGCTTTCTGCTTAACATCTGATTACCAATGGTTCTTTCAGTATCAAATCGACTACTGATCAGAGGTATAGGTTGGCTAAATTCTGTAGAAATCTGCCTGGGAGACCTTGCTGTGAGCATTCAGGTGGGAAGCCTGAGTGCTGAAATAGCCTCTAAGACCGTACTTAACTATTAATGAAAGAAATAGCTGTTATAGCCATACAAAGTAAGTAGCTAAAGCTGTAATTTCAAGTCTAAAATACATCCAAATACAGTTTCAGGAGAAACTGCTATCAAACATAGAGTGTGTGTACAAGCCAGGTTATACTGCCTGTCTTCTGCAAAAACAACCTTTTTCCTTTCCATGGTGTTTCCAGTCCCTATTTCTCCTGTTTGCTTATGAACTGGGGGTATAATTTAAATCAAGTAAACATTTCATATAAAATAGTCTTCAGCATTTTGTAGAAGCAGAGGTGGTGACACTGGAACTGAGCTAGCCTGCCTCTAAAAGATAAAGTTTAAATGAAAGAAATACTGTCTTCTAGTAATTGCCAGGTCAGGCCAAAAGTACCAGGAACTTGCTTCAATTGTTAAATGCTGTATTTAAAAGTATGGATGGGGAAGATTGGTTTTTTTGTTGCTTTAGACAGCCTTAACAAGCTACCTATTTTCCTGCATCCCAGACCCCATTCTTCCAAATGCTTTTGAAGAAGTACGAGACTGTTGCTTTTACATTTCGTTTCCCCCTCCTGCCTTGTATTGGCTGAGAAGAAAAATGGATTTCCTAATGGGCTAAAGTGAGAAAGAAGAAGGAAAATATGATTCAGGAACCAATCTTTCTGTCTGTCAAACTTAGTAAAATCATTTTAAGTGGCCTCATGTATGGATGCATGCAGATACCAAATTGCTGTTTTGCTCAATGCTTGCTTTTTGGATCACCAGGTTTGGAATACTGTAGACTTTATCCTTGAAACGAGTCTCTGAGCCAAATGCAGAAGTTGTGTACTAAGTGTAATGGAGTTGTTAATTATACTGTAGCACATGCAGAGTTATTTAAGTTCCACATGTGACCGAGAGGTGAGGTACTGAAAAGGAGCATTTTATTTTGCAGGATTATTTTAATTTACGTGTTGTAAATACAGCCCTGGATCCATCAAGAAAGATGCTCACAGTAGGGTTCTTCCATGTTTTCAAAGTCTGCTCTCTCCCACCATTTCCTAAACAGCTATTCTTTGAGGTCTTTCCTGAGCACCTGTGTAAGAGAAAGGAAAAGCTGATTTGAGATTTAGTTTCCTGTTCAGTGGGGAATGGCAGTGACAGGATGGGAGGGGGAAGAAGGGATTAGTCCTTCTCACTATGGCACTAATGAAAGTATGCATCTCCCTGAAAGAAATTTGTTCTGCTTTGAAGTCAGTGGAAGGACTAATGATATGGAGGAGTTGACTAGTGATGTGTAACACCATGCAAATGCCTGTATTTTAATCTTTATACTGAAAGTAATTAGTGCCTTCTGTCTTGTCTTCCAAGGAGGCATTTTTCTGCCACCTGCTGTGGATATTGTTCCCAACGCATCCCAAGTACACAGAGTACTTCATCTTAACATAAAGGCCTTTGGTGTGAGCACGGTGCCTGCAGGCATAAATTCCAGTATGTCCAACTTTTCCTTACAGAAGCGGGTGTGAACAGGGCTAACAATGTTCTGAAGGAAGCAAATTTCCAAAGGAGTGTGCTTTCAGAGTCTTTCAGGTGTTTATTTTCTCTTTTGTGGAGATAGCTGATGCCAGTCAGATGGTTTAAGGTCTTCTGGGACCACTAGGCAAGGAAAGAAACTCTTTCATACCAGTTTTGAGGAAAATAATCTGAAGTAAAAGGCAAAAAGAGGCACTACCATGCAAAGTGTACTAGTGGTGCTTCTGGCACACTGTGCTGCTTTAACCAAATAGATGGATGTCTGCTGATTGTCATTTGTTTAGTGAGCATTCTCTCTGTTCCCTTCACCTCTTCCTTCCCCATTGGAATAACTGTGGAATTACTTCTTCATTTTGATTTTGCTTTTTGATAAAGGTATCAGGAACAGCTCACTCTGGACCTTTTTGAAAACAATTCTACTCTATACCTGTGTCCAGGGGGGATAGAGAGTGATTTTACCCATGTATAGATATACTACTTCTGGTTTTCTTAAAAAGTGAACTTCTGCACTGGTTTCCTCTGAAAGCCTTGCTTCCTTTTTTCTAGTAGAAATTCCAAATAATTCTATATTGAATTGAAACTCTCAGCTGGGCCTAAGTGCAAGCAGGTTTATGAGACTGTCTTTGTCATATAAAAAGCTTTAGGCAAAATTTTACAGTGTTTAAACTTCACCCACAATGGGGAAAGAAGAATGAATTCAGAAAATCTAATTTCCTTAGCAAAAATGGAGCAGCCAAGGAGTACTTTGGAGTTAAAGCAATCACAGAAAGATGACCCTTTTTCTTAAAGAACCATAGACCCTATGCTGATGGGAACTATGGAAAAGTTTCATTTAATTTTGGCTGGGTTTTTTGCTTACAACTGATTTCAGCCATCTTCTTCCTTTTTTTGCCTTTTCTGAAGTGGAAAAATGATTCAACTGTTCTCAATGATTATTTTTTGAAATACTATTTTTTCACGCATTTCAATGTATGTTTTAAATAAACTCATTTGTAGTATTTCACCTGAGAGTCGTTAATGCCACTTTGTGCATGGAAAACCTGGTCATCCTAGGCTCTGAAACTTTCATTTTTCTCATAAGCTGTAAATGTTTCCACTTGATATTTTGCTGGGAGTAGTTTGCCAGTCTTTAGACACTACGTACGTTTGTCTAGGACTCCTTCTAGCAAGATCTATGTCAGAGAAATTGCTCATTCCTGGAAACTTCCAGTAGCCTCAAAGGAACAGGGAGCAGATCTCACATGTTTAAGGTCAGGAAAGCAAGGTCAGGAAGGAAACAAACAACCTTTATCTTAGTTTCCAATTGCTAATGATGTGAACGTAGTGTGGTGCTGGAGAGAAGTAGTGTACTTAGAGAAGAGGAATCTTGCAGGTGTCTGTCAGCTCATTGTTCCTGCCTGAGGTGGCCAGCCCAGTGGAATACAGAAATGGAGCTGTCCTTCCCAGCACAACAGAGAAACAAGAGTTGCTCTTGAAAATGGCAGCTGGGGTATTGCACTTGAGGATGCACCCAGCAGTGTCCATGTTTGGATGGCGGTGTGCTGTAGGCATTTATTCTCCATCCGACAAGGAAGACAAGCGAATGCCTAAGGCCCTTCCTACGACCCTGGCACTGGGAAGTCTGGCTGGGCAGCAGATGGGAGTCAGATGTCTGCAGCCCCACTGCACCTTATGCTGTTTATTGGGGTCTTCAGCTTCTGTGAGGATGATGACTTCAGCCTCTTGCCGTCACCTGACAAATCACTGCTGTAGGTTATTCTCATTGAACTTGGCCTGCTGGCCACCACGGAAGCTACTTTCCTTCTGCAGAAAGGGCAGGGAGCACCTACACAGCACACAGTCTTGGTTATGCCATGTTTCCCTTCGGGTTCTGTACCACTTTCCCACTGAAATTTTACTCCAGGCTCTCGATCATGGCTGGGAGAGTTACTAGCTGTACCAGCACTGCTGTGTTATGTGCTCTAAGATGCCTGTCTGGGCATCTTGTAGCAGTTCCTCCAGGCCTGGAGGCAGGTATGTGTGCTCAGCAATGGGTGTACAGCCATCCCACTGTGCTCTAGGACCTTGCACTAGCCGGGAGCAGCGCCGTGCTGCTGCCTGGCACACACACAGTCCAGAGAGGGAGACTAACTTTTCTGCCTCTGGGGCTCTTCAATTAGTAGAAGTGATGCAGAGATGATGCAATCAGTTTTCCCAATTAAAACTATTTTGAAGCTATTATAAAAACTTCTGCAAAAGTTTCCTGATTGCTCTTCAGGGTGTAAATGAGTGTCCTGTTTCCCAGGAAGGTCACTAAATCGAGACCATTAATCTAAGTTCTTTTTGTTTCTCTGACCATTGATTTAATAACTCCTTTCCCCTCAGAGCATCATCTATGGATACAAGTTCCATACTGCTCCCTTGGAGATGACTGTTTGCCACCTGTTCTTCAAATCAGACAGCAGAGAGATCGTGGTTTTGCCTTACAGAACTAGAGCTAAAAATTCAAGTTGCTGCCAGAGTTGTAGCAAAACATCTTGTCATGTGTGGGTATTCCCCTTTGTTGTGGCTGAAGCTAGGACACCCTTCCATTACACAACCTATTTTCCCACAACTCAGCTGCTCGCTGAACTGGCAAGACTTAGGTATATTTCCTATATTTCCTTTTGTTGGCACCCCTGAACTAAAAATGGCTTTTGAGGCGAGGTGTCATGTATGGGTCCCCCCACGTGGTGTTCCCCCATCACCCCAGCTGTCTGTAGCTCTGCCTGTTTCCAAATATACCAGACTGAACTCATTTGCTTTACCATGAATTCTTAGCACTGGGGACTGACACATGTGATGATGCATGGAGCATACCTTAGGTTATGTATGTAAAATGTAAACGCGTGCTGCTGTCATGATTCCTCGGATTAAATGTTCAGGCAATCCAGTTAAAGCATATGTCTACACAGCTTGCAATTTCAAGATTACAAACTGTGTTCACAGATAGAGAAACCTAATGCATAGTCCCATCCACTCCTGTAAATGTGAAACATCTGAAAATATTTGTGTGGCTAACAGAATTGTAAATCTGCCAACTTTCCTTTTTTTTTTTGGTTGCCTGTAAATAATTTGTTGCGAATGTGAGACTGAATTCAGATCCTGCTTATGACTGGTGTGAGGACAGGGGTGATAAAAGGGGAGATTCCACAGTTGTCTTGAAACAGTGGATGCTGCTAGGAGCAGTGACGAATGTGAACATTTCAAAAAGCTAACCTTGTCACATACAGCGCATAGCTGCTGAGTATCGCTAAAGTTACAGAGCTATCCATCCACAGGATGGTTCTTTTACACCCTCCTGCTTGCTGGGTGTGACAGTCTTGTATCTGTTCTAGTCCTGAAATTCATAATAAAGGCACTGCTGTAGGTTTTGTGTACTGTAAGGTGTCAAATGGGAGCTAGAATGCAAATTTTATCAAGGCTACTGTCTAAGTCATCACTATCAGATGCTGAAAAGTCAGAATATGTTATTTCCTGTTCTTATTAGAAACAGTATTGCAAAACCCATGTAAACAAAAACATTTCTTTGAGCTTGATGAGAACCCCAATTTAGCCCCAATGTTTTTTCTTCAGTAGCATTTTAGGCAAGAAATTTATATCTTTTGCTCAATATATTTAAATAGTTCCCTCAACTGGTTCTAGTACATGGAAACCAGTGAAGCTAAGATTATGCAAACAAAACAAGAGATGTATTTGAGTTGACAATTATAGAAAAACATGCAAACAAACAGAAAGAACTTAAGAGCACCTGTCTGAAATACGAGGCCTTTGTTTCTTGATTTTGTTCAACCTTATTCTTTCCTGTTTTCTCTCTTGTGTGAAAACACCAGTTAACAGTCTCCTGGTCTTTTTAGGAGATGACATAAGGGCCCAGAATGAATTTCTCTACCTTCCACCCCACAACACAAATGTCTTTACTTTGTGTGGGCCTGTCTGTTACTCAATTTTCAACACTTCTTGGATCACAGTGAAGCTATGGTGGAACAGGAGTAAACGTAAATCTGTGGCAAACTGTCCGATCAGATTCCTAAACAAATCCCCCACTTGAGATACTTATTTACATTATAAAGTCGCTGGCTGCTGACTGGTGACTACTCCTTACATTCAGCATATGAAGAATATCTCCTAGTGATGCTGGAAAAAAGACGAGGCTTGTAGGATGACAAACTCTGCCTCCATTTTCTTTCCAAATGGATTACTTCCCTATTTTTCATCTCTCTTCCCAGACCCTTTATAGCATTTGAGAATGAGAGGAATACATACTAGTCTCAGAACCACCTTCTCCAGTACCCATGTGAATTAAGAGCAATGCAGAACTCCTTTTAAAAAGGAGTAAAAGGAGTCCCAATTCTCTCTCACCTTTATACCTTTGCACAGGTATCATCTATGTAGATACCTCGCTAGTTCCTTGTTGCTGAATTTACCCTGTGCTGTAACCTCGTGGAACTGCTGCCACACTGTGTCTGGGTGCTGGATTTCTGACACAGCAGCATCACAGACCCGCTGGCTGGAGTACTGACTTGATTGCCTGCCTTCCCTCTAGGGAGAAAGTTTATACCCTCCTGCCTATTTGTAACATGGCAGTTTAGAAATGCCAGAGACTGGAAATTGGGCCAAATGTGCCATTCACAGAGTTACAAATGGGAATCATTTAACGCTAAAAACATCTCCTGCTTTTCCACCCCTCTCTCTTTTCTAAAGGTCAAGGTATTTGTATAGAAACATTAAGCCAGCTGTAGAGAGGTTGCAAGACCATTCCAGCTACACTGTGATGTGATTTTTATCTCCCACCCTAACAGGGAATGTCAGTCATAATTAGTGTTACACATAAATTTCTCACTGGGATTCAGGTTTCACATGATTAGGAACTAAACTATGTAGAGTGCTGCTCTTCTGACTCTGTAGTTTCAATTAACAGATTCAGCGATGAAAAACCACAGTGAGAGATAATGGCTGAGGTCAG
Source organism: Pachycephala philippinensis (assembly GCA_013397055.1). NCBI lineage: Eukaryota > Metazoa > Chordata > Aves > Passeriformes > Pachycephala > Pachycephala philippinensis. The sequence continues at coordinate 1,140,460 of VWZT01012161.1, forward strand.
GGAGGTTATCTTTTTTTATAGCAGTTGTCATCTTAAATGAGAAAACACAAACGAAAGAGGGTTTCATTAACCCGACTAAGGAAATGGCTGCCACAGATAGTGTGTCAGCAGGAAAAGCGTGATCAGGACAAAATCCTTTCCGTGGCCTTGATCACTGCTATAATCATCCTAATCCCCAGTGGGTATGGTGACGATGTGCAGTACAAGCCTGCTGTAGCCTAACTCTGATTCATTGATGAAGCATGAAAGCAGATTATTACTGGTCTGATCAGTGCTCTTGCCGATCAAGAAACTGTCATTACTTTAGAGCAAAGCATAAGAAAGCCAGAAGTTGAAATAAATACTGCAGAGTGCAGTATAGGGCAGAGACAGAAATCCACCGCTGTAGTCCAGGAAAGTGACCCTGGATTTCTTCCTTTTCTTTCAAGGGGCCTTAGAGCTCTGGAATCCACATCCTAAGAAATATTCAAAGGATAGAGTACCCGAAGGAGTAAAAGAAAAAAAAAAAAGATACAATTACAGGGTTGGCATTAGCATTGGAAAAGTAGGAATGCCTGGGGTAGGAGACTATCAGCAGTGGCAAGGCACATGGACATGCTCCATGCTTGGTCTGTGTCTGCATTTTGGGGAGTTGTGTGGGGTGACCACCACAAAGAGATATTATTGTGGAACTGACTCACTGTTGGAAATGGTGATTGCCAAGAAATAGAAAACTTCCAAAGGAAGATCATTTAACCTTGGGCATAAAGGTGCTGACTTGACCCTGGCATCAAAATCTCTCAAGAAAGGCCTGATCTTGTGGAGGAACAAATGTATTCTACTTCTCATGTCTGTTTTCACAGCATGGAGTTCTTCTGGGGGTTGGGAACATCTGCCTGCCATTTCTGCTTCTCTCTTCTCCTTCAGGAGACCAGAAGTGTGCTGGATGGACGGAAGGGATATTCATATCTTCCAGGAGTTGCTTGATCTAAGTATGTAAGTTAAAAGGCTATGCAAATATATCATACAGGTGCTGTCTGTGTGCAATTGGTAAGGTGTTAGACTATCAGGGAAGAGTTGGGAGTAGTTTCTTCTTTAGTAGACTCCTCACTACACACACAAGAAGGCTTTGGATATCTCTGCCTTCAAAAATCCCTTGTAGGTTGAATGTTAAAATGGAGGGGCAGAAGAGTAAACAATCCCATTTCCCCTCAACTTTTTAGTCACTGATACCCAGTGATCTTCATCAATATCACCGAGTGCTGGCATGGAGTGACTTTTGTGTATGCAGATAGCTCAGAACTTTGGCTGTTCACATCTTTCAGTATTAGAGCTCATTTGCATCTATAACTGTTCACCTTGGTGATTGCTCTCTGTCACATGCCTGGAGTGGTCTGCAGTTCCCAGTCTGCATCACCTGGCTCCTCTGGCTGATCTTCAGGCTATTTCCAAGCAGAATGCCTATGAAATAAGGTTATAAAATGAAAGGTCTCTCTGCTTTCAACATGGATGTGCAACTGTTATGTCCAGAAGACAGATGAGTTTTGATTTCACTTCTGATTTTTAATGACAATGAATAATTGAATAAAAAAATATTTTTAAAATTGTAATTGCTTACAACTTAAGGAAAGGACTGAACTGTTCTCTTCCAGCTTGTCTCTGGTTGTTACTGGTCCTTACTGGTCATTTGAATCTGGTTACCAGCTGTTCTTGAAAGGCTGTCAGCTCTCAAATCAGACCCCTAGCACTTCTTCCCCTTCATTCAGTGGGAGTTAAGTAGATATCTCTGGGGATAGTGAGAGATAGATTTTTTCCTAAATCTGAGCTTTTTGTGTGGTAATGCAGGGAAAGTGGAGAGTGTTAAAACCGAATTACTTAACCACAGCCGTCCTGACTGTTATGAAGGATCAACCATGATATGGGAGAGCAGATCCGAAGTTACAGGTAGAGAGCTGCTTTCATTTGAAAGTAGCATCATTAAAAGAAAAAAAGAAGAAAAAAAGAGAAAAAGCATTAAACATCTGAAATACATTTTAGAAAGATAGAAGTAAATGTGAGTTCTAGTGCTTTTGCAAGGAGTTGTATCAAACAAATGCTTTCAAGCAGACAGCATAATGGCCTATTAGAGAAACACAATGTCACTTGTAGGTGGCTAGAAGTACAAAGTAGGAAGATGATAGCATCACTAAATGCTTTTCCCAAATTGCAAGGATGGGTGTTCACTGAAATGTTTTCTGGCTGAGTAAAGATACAAGTGCAGATAGATGGGGGCAGGAGGAGGCAAACAGACTGTTTTCCCCAAAAGGCTGTCTCCTGTCCCTTTGTCTTTATTCTGACTCAAGCATCCAAGATTTGTGTGTTCTTTACTGAGGCTTTAGCATCATTCAGCTATGAATAGATATCCAGTGAACATAGAAAAGTGTCCATGTCGGTTTTTCTCTCCCTTTAAAGCAGTGTCCAGAATACTATAATAATGCTGTCATTTTGGGAGAGAAAAAAAAGCAGCAACAAATTCTGTTTTCTAGAGTATGGGGGAATTTTTTAGTTGTTTTATTTTGGTGGTACTATAGAAAACTTGGCATATCTATAAGCTGTGCTGCAAAATGCTGTGTAGATAGGGAATGTCTATACTAATTTTAAAGGACTCAGCTTGAAAAATCAGGAGTTATCTGGCTGTCATTGTACAGTGCTCTGCACTGACTCATATTGTCGTGTTATTCAGCCAAACTACTCGTCAAGAGTTAACTGGATAAGTGCATCACCTTAGCAACCAGAATATTAACACACTACAGCAGCAAAGTATAGCCAGTTTACACTTTGGTTTCAGGCACAGGAGTTTGAGGTGGTGATATATGTGCTGTAGTGCTGTGCAGGATTGGGGCAAAAAGCAATGGTAAAGCTAAAGAAGAACCAAATGTAATATTTATTGTGTATCTAATGCTTAGGCAGTCCTGGTTACTGGAGTGATTTCAAAGCAAAAAAAAAAAAAAAAAAAGTGAAAATAATGCATGAGCCAGAATATATGGGCAGATCACTCCATATTCTCTTTCCGCTTCCTTGCCTAACCTTCGTTAATTTTACATTTTATTCCTTCCCAAGCAAAACCTAACATAAGGTTTTTAGTATCCCTTATCTTTTTCCTGTCATTTTTTTGCAATATGCAAAACATATTGCATAAATGGAAAATACTTTTAAAGCAGCAAAGAGGTAGTAAGTGGCAGATACCTGGCAGAGCATCATCTAAGAGAATAAACTGAGCACTTACTATGCCTGAAAGACTGGATCTAGTTTAATTTTTAGATGACTCAGTATTTTTCTACATATGGATCTGAAGTAGTGAGAAAACCACTATGAAATGCAGCATTACCATCCAGGACAGCCCTGATTCACCTTGTTTTATTGCTTGCTGCAGCTGTAGGTACACTTTACATTACTTCCTGATTCCCAGTGTACCCCAAATACACTTTAAATAAGACACTGGCTGAACTAAGAACAAACAAGTATATTCTATCTCTGGACAGACTGTTACTTCCCATGCACATGACCCACTGTTACCCATCTCCAGCCTTGGCCCAGAGGTGTGGATGTGACTGACTTCCACTAGTGCAGGATTCAGCGAACTACTTTTACTTCAAACTGTTATCTCTGATTTTGAATTCAAATGCAAATCAAAATGAGCATGAGCAAACTCCAGAGCACCCAAATGGCTGCTCTAAAGCCATATGAAATAGCTCCACAGAACTCCTCTGATGGGACAGCTTTATGTTTCAGTTCTGTTTGGCCCAGATCTTCAGAGTTGTAAAAAACTCACTCTGGCATTATATCATCACAACAAAAGTCTTCCTTTGCCTCTATAAAGCAGCTCTTTGTTTATACAGATATTATACTTCTGAAGGCTGGGATCATACCTGTAATTTAATTTAAAGAAAAATTAAATTGTGGTTTTGTTTTTTTTTTTTTTTTTTCAATTTCTTGTTCACTCTAGTCTTAGATGCAAAAGGAAGTCTTGAATTCTGTTATTTGACGTCTGGCTTGGTCTGTGCAATAGGGACCTAAACAAAAACCTGCTTTAAAATTATCTCGTATACTGTGTTTATGTTATATATTCAATGCTCTTTTGACAGCCTCTTTATATTGTGTTCTGGTGAAACCTACAGAACTCCAGGCAGTTTGACAAAGCTGTATGAGATTGTCAATGAGATGCAGATTTGCACACATGGAAGCAGATGGTAAACCAACTAGCAGTTCAGGGAGACAGGCATCAGGAAATTACAGCAGTGGCAGAAATGAAACACTTAGTGCCAGTGGCCCAGTTTCTAAAGTGATGTGAATTTCTGTATGTGATGGACACTGTAATATGAAAAAAAAAGGAGAAAAAGGACTAGATACTGCATGTTATAATTGCTCTTTTAAAATAATCTGATCACTAGGCACTAAATATCCTATGTCAAAGTCTCTCACAGTGTGTAAAAAAAAAATTAAAAAATCCAAACAAACCTAACCAAGTCTAGATTTTGAAAATATTTTTTCATTGAAAAATTTTGTGCCCTGCTAACTTTTCTAGAAATATGACTTGCTACTTTGCTACTGTGGGAAACACCAAATGTGCGACCCAGAGGGACTCACTTCTGGGAGGCCAAAGTTAGAATGAGGAAGTCCTCATGGTGGGTTAGAGAAGCAGTTTGATGGGTGAAGAAATTATTGCCCCTACCAGCATAAATTGTCTGGAGGTAAACGCAGCTGGGTCATAAGCTAAGAGTAAAAAAATGTTTTATACAGGTTTTCCAGCTCACCTGATTTTACATCTTAGATAAGGCATCTGTTACAACAAACATTGCATTCTAAAAGCAGCATAGGCTGATACTGAAAGAAACAGTTGACTACTTCTGTTTTACTTTCTGTGTGGCTCTTTTCAGGAAGGAGGAGAGGGTAAGGAAACTCCTCTCATGCCTCTCCAGGTAGCCAGGACCCCATCTTTCTTTATGTTCTCTGTCTCAAAAGCATCTTCTATGCCTCATTTCTGCATCTTCAGAAAGAAAAGAAGGTCACACTACTGTCTCAATTCCTGCCAGTGCACATGGTGTACAAATCCTTTTTCTATGTAGGGCAAAGTGTTTGGCATGTGTTGATACTCAACATCTGTGTTTGTGAAGCAAACTGCTGACTTGTATGACTCCTGTCAGGTACACTCTGGAGGAAAACGCTCCTGTTTTCATTCAAGTGAGAATAAAGGCTGGGGAGAAAAGACTGGGGATGGGGAGGAATGAGTGGGAGGAGAGTGGAGTGGAGTAAGTTGCATTTACTTGATTGTCAGGGCAGGGGGAAGGAATAGAACTTTGAAGGGATGGTGCTTCAGATTTCAAGCTGTCTTTCTGATCTCTAGTTCTGGAACCAGTATGAGCCTTCAACTAGCTTGGATGCTTTCCCTAATGACATTCACACCACAAATTCAATGGAAATTCTCTGCTTTATGCTAATCCTGTAAAAGTCTGGCTAAGACTAATTGAACTTTTTATTTTGGGTTCAGCAGAAAGCAAATTCCCAGACGTTTTTCACTTTGCATAAAGCTGAACAATGCTGCATTGTTGAATAAACAGCATAGTTCCTTCAAGCATGATGGTATTAATTTTTTTGGTTGTTTGTTGGGATTTTTTTAGAAAATAATTTCCTCAGTGTAAACAGCTTAACATTTTTTCTATTTTCTCACCCAGTGCTCATTGGGTGGCTCCAGAAGACTTGTTCCAGAAGACTCTCCAGAAAATTTATGGAAAAGACAGAAATCTTAATTCTGGGGTTCTAAACAGCAGTTCTGCCCATGGCCTGGAAAGAAGGGTCAGATTATGGACCAGCATAGCTGTGATTTTATTGGTTTCAGTTTTACAGAAGCATTAAAATTGAATGCTTTGTAGACCACCTACTTAACACGAGTGCTAGGTTTTCTGAAATTACTGCATGTTTCCTTTCCCTTTTACGGCTTCCATAACTTGATATATGTTCCTACTATGACATCTCTTCCTTGTATGAATGAACCCTGAAGATTTGGGTTCTGTACATTAAACAACATTCTGAGAGCAATAGCTCTTGCTGAAAGATCTCAAAGCCAACCCCATGGCTAATTAGTAATAAAGAACTGCTTATACTCCTGTGACTGTCACATAGATCCTTTGACAAAAACACGTGATAGCTGTCAGAAACTCCTTAGAAAGTAGTTTCAATTTAGTAAACAATGCTGTTCGTTATTTCAGTATTAGAACGCCTGGGTAATTCCCTCCCACTCACAGATCCAACATCTATTTTTCTATTTTTCCACATGGTTTGTTTGCTTAACAAAGAAATTGCGTGAAGAAGCATTAAAGGCTGAGTCTGCTTTAAATTAGTGCATCCTGATAAATATTACCCTGGTGTCTCTTGATTGTGGAGTAAAAGAAATGATGGGTCTATGTCAAATTAACTCTGCTGCCAATAACTGTCTATAAGTACTGAAAGATTCTTGGGGGGAAATGACATGGAAAGGTGCAGAAAACCCCGTTCATTTTAGGGATTTCTGTGTTTCTTTTCCCTAGCAAGAAATGAGGAACATAGTTTCTGCAGAAATTAGTATTAAATAAGTACTTCTTAATCAAAGTCAAAACCTAGAAGTGCTTATAGCTAAAAAAAACCCCAGTAGACCAGGTGAGTTGCATAGAAAATTGATTATGGGTTAATCGGAATTAACAGGACATTTTGACTGTGCCTCCTAGGTTTTGGGTTGGTTTTTTTTCAGGAATAGACCTACTCTGGAACTGTGGGTGTATTTGATAAAACTTTGTTTAAAAAGCATACCCCACTGAAATTCATAGCTCTAAGCTGAATCATGGATTTGTGATTACCACTGGCATGGATTTATGAATTCATTATCTTCATTTAATCATACAGAAAAAGCCTCTTAATCTGTATAAGTCACAACTTCAGCTTTTCATCACAAACTAAGACTGATACTAAGAGCACAAAGCTAAAATTCTTGAAATAATAATCTTTTGAGGGTTTGCCAGTGACAATGGTTTCCACTCAGATTATCTGCTTTGCCAAATATGCTGATACGTTAGCTTAGTATTTAATAAGAAGAGAATGCTTCTTTGCATGTTCTTTTATTGGAAAATTAGTGGCTTTGAAGCATGATTTTGCTTGATATCTGTTCTTTTTGAACATTTCCCCCAGTTTTATTAAAAAATATCAAGATACTCCATCTAATCAGGTGGCTGTTTCTAGCTGTGCTTTTGGAAATAAAACTCTGTTTTCACATCTATTTCTTCTTTTATCTCTGAAAGCATGCAGTTGCTGTCTAAAGTTCTCGTGCATGCTACATGGAATGTGTGTATCTAAAAGCCATATTTATAAGTCCCAATAGGATACATTTGGAATGCAGTAACCTTCAGAATTTCCCTAGCAAAAATTATGTGATATACATACCGCTTTTATGTTTACCATTGCTCTGATTCTCCTTTCCTCTCTATAGCATTAGAGAGATGTCCATAGTTCCTCACTGCATGGAAGAACAGAAACTCCTCATCTTTTGTACAGGCCATCTGTGTAGCATAAGATATCTGCCTAGGCTGTGGGGACCTCTGCACAGCATAGCAGAGAGCCTGCCTGAGCTAGACCAAAGATTTGTTTGGTCCAGCATCCTGTCTCTGACAGTGCTAAAATGTCAGAGAACAAGAGTAGAACAAACTCAGCCTTCAAAAGTTTTACAAACAGCAACACTGAATACAGCAGGATGATCACATCTCTTGACTGGCTGGTCATGCTGTGTTTGATGCAGCCCAGGATGGGGTTTGGGCTCTGGGCTGCCAAGACACACACACTGCTCACTGGAACTGAGCCTGCTGCTGGTCCCTTTCTGGGCCCCACGATTTAAGAAGGATGTGAAAGTCCATGAATGCATCCAGAGGAGGGCAAAAACGGTGGTGAAAGGGCTGGAAGGAATGTCCTATGTGGAGCACCTGTAACCTTTGGTCTTGTTTGGTTTGGAGAAAAGGAGTCTGAGGGGCAACCTCATTGCTCTCAGCAGCAATCTGAGGAGGGGAAGTGGACAAGGAGATGCTGAGCTCTTCTCCCTGGGTTCCAGTGGAGGACGCGTGGGAATGATTTAAAGATATCCCAAGAAAGGCTTAGACTGGACACTATAAAGATTTTCTCTACTGACAGGCTTCCTAGAGAGGTGATTGATGCCCCAAGCCTGTTTATTCCTATTATACGCAGATTTTAGAGACACCTACCATATCCTACTTTGTTGGGATTTGTTCGTTTGTTTGTTTTTTCTTTTAGAAGCCATTGCATATTTTAAATTCTTCTCTGAAGCCTCTCTGGAGGGAAAAGGAAGGCCAGCGCTGTTTATAGTGCTCAGCCATGATCATGCCCAATTTGAGAATGATAGCATCCATTTTGTTATTTAGTCCTTTCTTAGTAATTCCTAGCAATGATTTGCTTTTCCGGCCACTACTGAGCAGTGAGTTGATAGTAACCCCAAGAGCACATTCTGATGGCTGGAAACCCCTTGTTCCATATGTGAATATAGGACTGTTTTCCCCATGTTGCTTTAACTGTCATAAAGATACTTTATTTCTCAGCAACATCATGAGAAATCTCAGATGTGGTTCCTTTTGTTCTAAGGGCTGAAAGTCAACTGTAGGAGAAAATCAGAGAGGAATCCTTAAGGGCACAAGAACTGAGTTTAAGCTGGTTTTATATTCTGTAATCTCCAAGGGGTATTGTATTATAAAGTCTATACTTTACATTTGGTTTTTTCCCCTCTCAAAACTCTGAACTTCTGTTATGCATCCATGACACTAAATGGTGCCTATGGGCAGCTGTCAATCTTTTGCTGCATGTTTGTGCATTAAATTTTATGTGCTGTTAGTGGTGAAATGGTGCCATCAAGAGTAAGCAGTCTTCCTTTCTAGTATAATAGATACAGAACTCTAAAAAACAAGGAAGGAAAATGAATATATGAAAGAGACATAGGATTTAGGCTGTTAACAAAACCTCTGCTAAACATTCAACCATGTCCACCTACATCTCTGCTCTTTTTTAGTGGCTAGGCCTTCTGAAATTAGGTCTATTTTGCATTGAGCCTTGCTCTGTAGTACAGCTCTTGTGTAAATGACAGATTTTGTACATGTAATGTCAACAAATCTGGAAAAGAAGCTATCATTTTGAGGAAGACAGACACAGCAAGTTGCCAGGTGTGTTACTAGGACTATTTCTATGCTCATAAAAGTTGGGCTACTCTACCAAAGCCCTATCCATATTACAGGTGTGTACTTTTAAAATGAGGGGGAAGAAGGGGAAAAGATAAAAGGAGACAAAATGTTTTATTGGCTTCTGGAAGCAGACAGATTTTTGTAAAATCTCATAAATAGCTCTGTTCCCTGTGTATGGACTTACAGAAAGAATTTTTTTTTTCTGTTTCTGCTTACAGACATCTGTTCACATTTTCTGGTGGGAATTCTGGGATTTAAACAGCCATCTGCTTCCTACTGTAGCAGCTCAACAACAAAGGGCATTTTCTCAACTAACAAATAAGAATCTTTGACTAATATAAAGGCACAGTTAGAAACATATGCTACTTTTTCCTTTTAACCTTAGTCAATATATTTTTCACTCTATTTAGATTACACCAATTTGCCAAAACAAACTGAATAAAGTGTTCAACATTTCACGCAGGGAGTCGAAACTTTAAATAAAGCTGCAGGTGTGCAGCTATTGTGTGCCTCTGCATGAACGTGTTGCTGAATTCAAAGCTGAGCAAAGATGGAGAAATTCAGTGGGGTTGTACTACAGGCTTATTTGTTTCAACGGGATGGGGAAAATGGCTACATGGCTTGTACAGTAGAAAGCAAACCAGACCACTCATGCCTAGGAAGCAGAAGGCACCTGGGAGCTGTAGAGCTCTCTGTGTGCTGTTTCCCTGAAGTCTAACTGGTCAGCATGCAGTATGAGGCTCGTAGGGCTAGACAATTTCTGACATGTGAGCTTGTCTCTGCAATAATCAGACTAGACAACCTTAATGGGTAATATGTTGTGTATTAACTCCCTATAAGTGGTACATACTAAATATAATATTCAAAAGGTCAGTCTTCCCTCCTTCCCCCTCTCCCTGTGAGGGCATTCCAAGTATTATTGACAGTGCTTTGTATTATGTGAATAATCATATTGCACTTCCAAGATATAATCTATCCCCAAGCCATAAAAAGACCTTCAAGGATTAATTCTGGGACAGATCTCCATTCGCAGTAAGTAGCATATGCATTATATATATACCTAATGAATTGAAATGAAGCTGTAAGTTACTGTCAATACAGAGGAGATTAAAACAGAGAGGAGCTAAGATGACACAGAAGAACTTACAGTGATAAAAGGGGGATATAATACAAGGTCATGAACAAGAATTTCTGCCATACAGCAGGCATTTATTAAATAGAAGCTATGTCTGTACTTATTAAATCATTCTCATTCTGGGATGGAATTTTAAGTTGTACCCAGGCATGTTTTTCCGCTGGTCACATACAGGACATCTGTGACCCTTGTGATGTAGTGTATGTTGATTTTGTTACTGCACTTGGGAAAGATATATTCCAAACAAACTAGAGAAGACATAGAAGGCTGGTCAGAAGAGTGGACACTCTTACTTACAGGCAAGACTTAAAATTATGTTATCACTGGCTAACAGGAGGTTAAGAAGAGATGAGGATACTCTCAATACATTCAGTGGGAAACGAGCAGCAGGAAGAGTAAACTGTGAAGTAGTCAGGAAGGTGATGTTGACACAAGAGGAATAGGTGTAAACTAGCTATGAAAGCAATTTATAAAGGATATTAAGCTCTGGAATAGTTTTTCAGTGAGAGTGGTATAAACAAAGAACAACAACCTTCAGAGAGACTTCAGTCAGTTTATGAATGGGATTAAATAATATATTTTATTACAATGACCCACAGTGGTTTCCCATCAGAGTTTGGGGGAGGTGTCACTCCTGCTCTACTGTGATCTGGGGAAAGTCTGAGAAATTCTTTGTGATGGGCTTGCCTTCAGAACATCAAGATACATGTGTTGTCTGTTGTGAAGTTCTCTACCATAGCTTTTAACCTTTCTCTCCTCTTCTTTTCTTTCCTTTTATTTTATTTTTTTTTTTTTAACCTTTTTGTAGGCTCCATTTGCAGTTATATCTCTTCTCTCCAACAATAGTTGCAAGGTAGGTTTGAAATGTATCTCCTTGCCTCCCTGCACCTGTTCTTCTTCTCCAACATTGCAAAACTAGGTTCCTACCACATTAACTCTTATACGTGGGTTGCTGTGAGTAAGTTTCTGTGATACAGATCCATACTTCATCTATACTTAGTGTTTGTTCAAAACAATGAAATGAAGCCCATCTTAGTATGCCAAATTTTAAAATGTATAAATTTGTGATATTATTGAGGACAAAAGCTCCACAGTCCACCCATTTTCTGGACTCGACCTTGGCAAGCATAATCCAATTCAGAATCTTGAAATGCAGTCAAAGCTCTCCAAATGAAGGGTTTTTCCATTACGAATTCCAGTAAGTGTGTTTTTATGGACTACTAGTGGGGCATGAAGATTAAAGAGCCATGGCCGGCCTTATGTGAAAGGTCAGTGGAAGAAAAATAATTTTGTTTGCTCTCAAACTACCCATAGGCAGGTCACAGAGTTGAGTTTTGTGCTGTCACTCCATAGCATCCCATTGCTGGAAATTTCTACATTTTTCCAGATTGACTTCATTTGTGAGTGACATCAGTTCTACCACAGTTAGAGGACCACATAAAAGAAAAGATATGCCTGTTCTGCTTGGGAATGGGCATATAGACGAGTTCTGGAAGCAGCTATTGGCTTCTGAGGAGTTAGCTGGGATTTTGCAAAAGCACTGAGTCCCTCAAAGACCTGCTGTTTTCTTACCAGCAAGACCACCTAGAAAAAATAATTAATTTATAGCTCTTGGCCTCTGTTATTCAAAAATTATCTTTCTCTCTGTCTACTAAAGACCTTATGAAGGTACTGTATCTTGACAAGTGGAACAGCTTGTCAGTCAGAAGGCTGCTCACTCTGGAGTCACTTAAAATCAGTGGTTGTTGGCCAAAGGGTCTCGAGACCCCCCTCCCACTGGTATTAGAGCTAGAAGATTAGGTACATGTCCTGTCTAGGTACATGTCTTTGGTGCTGGGCCCGAGGAGAGGAAATGGGAAAAGTGACCTTTTTACTGCACATACAATAAACAAAAGTATTTAGGAGGGAAATGGTATGTATCTGTTTCAATAAGCAAAACAAGACAATTAAAAAGGAAAAAAAAAGGCCCAAAAGAACTAAAAGTACTATTAGATGAGACTAGTCCAAGATGCTGCTGGGCTCCATGTACATGCACACAGACCCTGACACTGAATTCTGAGTGGTTACTTGAGATTAACTGTAATTTCAAAATCACTAAAATTGTCCATGCAAATCCACATTTAATATCCTACTGAGGTGCATTTAAAACCCATTAGCAAGGTAATATTCATATGCCTCATAGAAAGGACATGAAAAGAGTAGATTTTTAAAGAGATGAGTCTTCAACAGTTTTGCTGAGAGCTTGCCTAAGGAAGGACAGAAAAAACATTTCACCATCTCTGTCAGTGCTGGTAAACAGGGCCAAAGGGCCAATCTGTTTTGGCAACCAGGTCTTGGCAAAGAAGCAAGCCTTTGGTTTCCTTCCTCTCAAGGAATTGCTCTCAATATTCCTCTCTGCTGCCCCTACCCAGTTAAACAGGTTTTTTTCAGTGGAAGCCCATTTACTCAGCTTTCCAGTACTGGAACAGACTATTCAAAGTCTGTCTTAGGAACAGTTCAGAGTATGAGGTCACGCTTCTTCATTTGGTTGTGCATGAATGCTTCCTCAGACATCCTGCTGAAATGTGTCAGGCCTGATCCCTTGATGGTGATCAGAATCTTTTCATTAGTCTAAGCAAGGGAGGTTTGACTCTCTCTTATTGGTTTATCTTTGGTGCATCAACTCAACAGAAGAGAGCGAGTCTCTTACACTTCAACCAGTTTATTTGCTATCACAAGGAGGTCTACTTATCTCCCTAAACTCAAAGACTGCATGTTTTTCAGTATATCACTTGTTATCCTCTGTTTCTAACTACAGCAGTCAAATTCTATGTGGAACAGATTTTTGTTAACTGATTTCCCTATTGTGTTCTTATGTTCCTTCAGTACTTTTAATTGTGGTACTCTCTCAATGTTATGGTCTCATTTGCTTTATATAAGCAGCATTTTTGCCCCACCACTGTTTTAACACTTCACTGAGAGAGACTTATTTTATCTGTTTGGTAGCCTTTCTTCCAATTGTTCTTGCTCTTGTGAGTTTTTGACATAAGAAGTAAAACAACCTTCCTTCAACTGTACTAAAACCATCTTCAGAAACAATCTGAATGAAAGGGCAAAGAGAAAATTTAGTGTTATAACTTTAGACTGCAAAATATAGCTGGGTTTCTACAGGAATGAAAAACATGCCCTCTACACCAGAGCTGCATGAAAAATGGTTTATGTGGTTGTTTTTCTCTTTGACCATTCAATTCAAACCCAAAAATGAAATCCTACAAAACAAAACTGAAATTGCAGTTAGAAAGGAACCCTTCCAATCCTGAGAGCTGAAAGAAAAAACAAGAGAAACACAGCTAACTCCTTGAAATGTGGAGTGGGGAGGAAGTTCTCTCTTCACTTTTTCCTGTAGCCCAGAACTACAAGAATTGTGCAGAGGGATGAGCACTATCGCTGTGGGTGAGCTAATCTTTATTTCAGGAGTTTCACTTAATTTAATGCCAATTAACAAACTTCAATTTATTGATTTGGGTACTGAAAAAAACCAAGAAGATAAACAATTAAACATTTACTGAAACATCTTTCTTCTCCCTTCCCCAGGCTCAGTTTCAGTCCAGTACCTTTCCTCCTCCCTTTCTCGTCTCAATTCCTCTTGTTTTTACTGTGAGTTATGTTCAGTTCCCTCTCAACTCCCTCTGTGAGGCAACAAATGGTACTGGAGGCTGGGATCAGTGCATAATGGTTTCTATCAGCTGCTTCTTTCTCCCTACTCTATTTCACTTCCAGTAATCCATGCCCATTACTTAAAAAACACAAAACCTATAAGGTCACAACAGTTTGAATAAATATCCATTACAAACTCCACCTTTTATTTCTACCCACTAGACTACATAATAATACAAATTTGCATTACAAACTTTTGGCCTTCTCTGTGCAAGATTCTGAGCCAAGAACACTACAGCAGTTTCATTAAACATGCATTACAAATTCCACACTCACTGCAAGGGGGTATCTCCTTTGCAGGAGGAGGAGGATTGGGCCATCACTGATGACGAGGTCATCTTGCTTGTGCAGGGCAGCTTTCATGAGGGGAACAGCCCCCAAGTTATGCAGATCAATGCTTTCTTAAAGACATTGTATGTTTCCCAGCAGCATCACTTCCGTTGTGTCCAGGGGGAACACAGGTCTCTTATCCCAAGTAACATGTGATAGGACAAGAGGAAATGGCCTCAGGTTGTGCCAGGGAAGATTTAGATTGAATATTATGGAAAGGGGCTGCCCTAACCCCATTGTGTGTGGGCTGTGGCCCCTCAGGGCTGCCCTGGACACAGTGAATGGTGCCTTCTCTCCTCATGCTCCTCTCCATGTGCCTTAGTTGGCTTCTCTGACGGGTGGAGGTTCTGAAGTGGGTTTGATCAGCCAAAGAACAATCTGCAGCTGACTGCAGGAGGCACAAGGCAGCACACAGCCACCTCCTGCCTTTGTGTACCCCATTGGGACTGGAGAGAGCCAAACTCAAATGTCTGGAGAGTGTTCTGTGGTCCCTGCAATGGGCTGTTCCATAGCAGGGCTCTGGATATGGACAGTGTTCTACCGGCAGCAAACACTGGCATACTCATCACTGGAGGGATGGTGAGCCCAATGGGGTGTCCTTGGTCAATACAGCTGGAAGAGTCTCTTCTTCCATGGTCCAGAGAACATTCCTGTGATATGACAGAAACTAAGGGAATGACAAGGGAAGCTGTGGGAGCCCTCGGTCAGCAGTGGTGCAGACTGAGGCACAGAAGGTAAAACACAATGTAGAGAACTGTGCATGCAGCCATTTCAGTTCAAAGATCTGGTGGAGTGAAAAGGAAACAGCCAGCAATAAAAGGACTGGGGGAACACAAATCTTTTCTTCAAATCTATACTTCTGTTTTCCTTCTGCAGTTTAGTAAAATTATTTTTATTGTAGTTTTTAGATGGCAAGGTCCTTTTTCTCACTAGGCCTATTTATTGTTGGTAGCTCCTAAGTGATTCCCAAGCTGAATGCTCCTTGCAGACCACAACACAGGCTGCAGAGTAGTCCTGTGCAATTTCATTCCCTGCCCTGACTCTTTGGGAGGCAATGACAAACTGTTGTCTTGACTTGGCTGCCAACAGAATTGGATCCTTACTTACCAAGAGTGATGTAGACTTTTAGGCTGCACTCTTATTGATCCTATTAGCTTTCTTAGCAATTCATGAATATTTATGGCAACATACCAGCTGCACAGTTTACTGGTTCCCTTAGAGAGAAGGTTGTATTAAATTGGACATAGTTCAGTGACTTAAAGGCATCAAATATTCTCCAGGCTCCTGAGTGATGCATCCCAACAAAGAGAAAGTCAGGCAAAAAATGCCAGGAGGAACAAGGAGCTCTTGAAGCAGATCCATCTCAAAAAGGAAGCCTACAAGGGCTGCCTACACAGAAATTGGCCAAGCAGCCAGGGATCAGGTTAGTTAAGCTAAAGCACTGATAGAATTAAATCTGGTTGGGGCCATCAAGGGCAACAAGAAATGCTTCTATACTGATAAAATGAAGACTAGGGGAAATGTGGGCCCTCTCTGGAAGGAAATGGGAGACCTGGTTGCCCAGGACATGGAGAAGGCTGAAGTACTCCATGACTTTTTTACCTCGGTCTTCACTGGCACACTGGCTGGTCTTCCAGCCACACTGTCCTACTTTCCAAAGGCAAAGGCAGGGACAGGGAGAATTAACTCCCTTATGTAGGAAAAAAATTGGTTTGAGACCATCTAAGGAACCTTAAGGTGCACAAGGGACCTGATGAAAGAAATTCATGGATCCTGAGGAAAGTGGTGAAAGAAGGGGCTAAGACACTATGCACTATATTTGAGAAGTCATGGCAGTTTGGTAAAACTCCCACTGACTAGGAAAGGAGAAACAACCCTCATTTTTAAAGAGGAATCTACAGGCTGGTTAGTTTCACCCTGGGGCCTGGCAAGATCATGGAGCAGATCCTCCTGGAAACTATGCTAAGGCACATGGAAAATCAGGAGATGATTGGTGACAGCTAGCGTGGCTGTCCTTAGGGCAAATAGTGTCTGACAAATTTGGTGGTCTTCTATGATGGGGTTACAGAGAAGTTGTTGCTGCGCCATCCCTCAAAGTGCTCAAGGCCAGGGGCTCTGTGCAACCTGGTCTAGTGCAAAGTGTGTTGCTTTAAGGTCCCTTCCAACCTAAACCATCCTATGATTATGATTCTGTGTTTTTAAACTCATGTATTTATGCTGAATAAGTCTCCAAGTAAATATACAAGTGGTATGCTTTAGCATCTTCCCCTTTCTTTTTTCAGTTGAGTAGGTTGTCTAGAAGTGGACTTGCTGTGATCTCAACCTTAGTCAAGTTCTGATTTCCTTAGTGAAAAGAAATTATGCTGTTCTATAGGGAGTCTCCAAGGATTGGAAATGCAATGAATTTTAGGCCTGCTGCAGGTTTTTGCTACTGTTGTTATAGATCTTTAATCCTGCTATCTTTTTTCCTGAGAAGTTCAATTGTTTCAATTGTTCTCATGGCAAGAACCAAAGTGGGGACTAGATATTTAAACACATGAAGAAATGCCACATGTAGCTGACTGAGGGCAAGGATTGTTAATGCAACTCAAAACCATTCCTGCGCACTCCTCCTCCTTGTGGCTTTTAGAGTTTGAATCATCAGCACTAAACTGAAGGGTTCCCCTTGAATGCAGCACTTGGATTGATATGTCCTTCTCAATAGCTTGCTTGATTTGCATGCAGCTTTAGAAAATGATGTAATTTCTAATACAGGTAAGCTGCAGACTGAAGCTTGAAAAGGGTGTCAAACAGACTTCAAGCTGTATTACAGATGTCCATTCTGGTACTGAAAATGCCACTCCACATACGTACTGCAAAAATAGCAACAGCAGTTCCCAGTATCTGCTCTATAGTGCCCTTTTGTGTTAGACACGCTCTTGTGGCTACCTGAACACCCCCTCCCATCAGTAATTCTTGCTGGGGTGTCTCCTGCAGACAAGTTTCTGCCACAGATGGTGCTGAGGCATTGCTTTTTGAATCTTGCTTTGGAGATTTTTGTTTGCTGTCAGAATCTTCTGGATAACTACTGGGGCTGAGCTGAAATAATTAAAACTGAACAATTAAAAAGAAAGGATAGCAGGGAATGCAGCCCACAGAAACCAGCCTGCTACTGCAGTGGTTTCACAGCTGACTGCATAAGTGGATATCTGACACAACAAATGTTGCTTTGAGCTCTGTTCTCTGCCGAGCCATGGCACTGATTCCATGGAGGCTTAAGTGTGGGTTATTATTATTAAAGACTTTTGATTAGAAAATTAAACCAGTGATGTTCTGACTACTCAGAATCTGTCTTTGCAGAAAGGAAGGAAATAACGAGGTGAAGACCAACAGGGAGGGGTAAGATTCTCAGGACTGCTGTGATGATAATTTCTGAGCAAGCTCATAAAATCTGTCATTCTCCTGCCCCATAAGAGGGCTGAAATCCTAAAAGGTAGAAAACTTTGAGAGCGTTTGCCAAGTCTGTATTTCATAGATTAAAAGTGAAAAAAAAAAAGGAGGGAAAACCAAAACAAAAATAATAAGAAATGGACACACCTCTTTCTGGGAAACCAAACTTAGAGCCTCTAGCTGGTAAATATGCCAAAGTCTGTCAATTAAAATTAAATTTTGCAAAATCCCTGTACAACTGTACAAGGTGTTTAGGAGATACCAGGATAACAGAAGGGAATTCAGCACAGAAGCTGGAGGAAATATTAGTCAGGGAAGATGAGAGAGCTAAAGGTGATGGTAAATGTTGGTGCTCTGAAAGAAGATGAAAGAAGCAGGCAGTGCCAATCAGTTCAAAAGGGAAGAGAAAAACATAAACAATCAATGTATTTTATTTGTTCAGTTTATTTTACTTACTTTTAGTTCAGGATTATTAGAAATACATTTTAATTTCACCTTTCTGAAGTCACATTGGTCTTGATGAGAATACAGGCCGAGGAATTGAAATGTTTATGCTTATCCTATGTTAACAGATATTATGGAATGGCTTTTCTATGGACTGTTGCAGACTGTAGTGGTGCCAGTCACAATCTCCTACTATATCACATGAATGAAAACCCCAGAACACTTTCTAACCCTAAGAGACAGCAGCTTACATGCACTATTGTCTGAGATACGGCAGCACTGTTTTGATATTAAGATGAAATAATGAGAAATAATGGAGCTATAAACCTGAGAAAATACTTCTTGTCAGCCTAGTGCAGAAAAGCACACTACAGACAGAACAAAACCTGTCATTTTACAGGGGAAACCACCCAACATTATTTTTATTTCTTTTGTACTGAAGTAGGTGATGGTAATCAGTTTGCCCTGTGCTAAGTCATTATTGCCTTTGCACCTACCCGTAATCATGTATTTGGAACCTCTGAACCTATCTGAAAGTCTCACTTTCGTTAGTGGTGGCTGGAACTTGTGCCTCTTTCACAGAAGGCCTACTTCAATATGAATTCAGATAGGATTTTGTGCTTTTAGCAGGGGATATACAGATAAATTTGTCTGAAGGCAGAACGTTAGTAGTTTAGAGTGTCTGGGTTGTCAGAGGTGGCTTGCTCCTAGCCTGAAAGTACAGTGAGTACCTGAAAGCGTAATTAGTCGTGTCTGCTGTCACACACACACATTCACAAAAGGACATATGGGCAAAATGGTGTGAGGAGAAACTTTAGAAAGTTGTTTCAAAGTAACACCACAGACAATCCATCAGTTGCTAGAGTTATTTAAGGAAGTGATGACATAAATGCTGCATTTGGCCTCTGATCTCTTAATGCAAGCTCCTTTAGACAGACTTTAACCTTCCTTTTCAGTGTGTATATTTATGTGTGTTTTTCTCTTCTTCTACAGTGACTTAGAGAGTATTTTTCCTCACAGGAATGGCAGTCACTACTTCATTCCAAAAAGCCGGAAGGGAAGATCCATTGCCATGAGTTTTTGAACCCAGATACATGACAGCAGAAACATCAGATTGTAAGAGGGGAAAAAGGGCTTAGAACTGATTACCTTTTTTAAGAAAGTATCTTCCAGGGATTCTTAAACCAGATGTGCAAAATGATCCATTTTATGAAAAAAGGAGGCTTCATTTGGGAAACCTTGACAGATGGAGCACAGGGGAAGTGAAGTCCCTCTTTTCCTGTATTGGGAAATAGACCAAGGCAGCAGAGAGGAGCTATTTGCCTATACAAACAGAGCTGTGGCACTGAACTTAAGGTAGCTTTTTTCTTTTAATTTTCCTGACAAAACCAAAGGAGGAGAGCCCTGAGGAATTAAATCATGGAGAATGATGCAGACTGTCACAAGCTCAGACTGCCTAGGTGACTTCAGACCTTGATTGTGCCCCCCTGTGTGGAACAGAAAGGATGTGATGTGTTTCCTGACAAACTTTCAAGTCTGTCCTATGTGATTCTGATTTTTATTTAGAAGATACTTGAATGCCAGCTAAGGTTCTCTATTTTGGAAGCAGTCTTGTGAATATAGGTGCCTGACATTTTTTCTTTCAGGTTTTCTATTCTCTCTAAACTTCTACCATTTTCAGACTGTTTTGGTTATGATGTCTGGATAGGGATTCTCTTTCTGACTGAAGCAGCCCAGAGATTTGAGTCTGACCAAAACACTTTAAAATGGCCAGCAGTTCTGTGGGTCTTTGAGGGGATTTGAGGTCCTTTAACCTCTCTTGGGAGGATTTAGCTCTCCTGTCAATTGCACTAGAAGCTGCAGTTGTCCTAGCAAGGGTTGTCCTTGATGGTATAACAAGCTGGTGGATATCCTTGTTAATTCAGCATTTCCTTGGGGCTCCCTCTTTGTGAGAACACAGCCTGTTGAAAAACAATTAGCCAAAGCAGCTCATCCAAATAACATGCTATGTGTGGACAAGGCCATAATCTAGTGGAGAATTTAGTTTTGCTCTTGGGGAGCATCTTGGGGAAGGGTAAACCATTCTTTCCTAAGGAAGCTTATGCTTTCACCTGACTACTACTGGGGATAATCAAGCTAATGGTGGATTGCACCTTAGTGGCAGCCATGTATCTGTCACGAAGCATTCCCCTCAGACACCTTTAGTGTATTTTGTAGTCCCTTCTTTTTTTCTCCTTTTGAAACAATTTATTACTTCCTTCACAACACAACCATCTTGTCGTGGAGTTTAGTCATTATTGCACAACTTGAGCTGTTAGTAGGGTAACACAATTTGATGTTAATTCTTTCACTGTTTTGTTAACATAAACCTTGGAAAATGTGGATTTCCTTTTAAGGCCAGCACCCTGTTTGTTTTTCCCAGCCTAAGCTTTAGAATGTTATAATGCTTTTAAGTGCTTCAGAATTCACAGAGGATGGTAGCAACAAGGCTTGGTAGGCAGCTGATAAAAAGTAGCTTTTTCCTCATGACCCTCCTTTCCTCCATCCCTTCCTTCACAGCAGCCTTTGTTTTACAGAGTTTGTGTACATCTTTATATGCATCTTCTGTTCTAGGGAAGTATTTTTTCAATAAATATGAGCTGGAGTAGCAATATCTTTAGACAGCAATCATTAGCTAATGGATGGAGCACTAGACTGAAATTCAAGAAATGGAAAGTGGTTTAAAGTGAAGCTTTACAATGGAAGTGGTAAAAAAAGATCATGCTTTCCTTATTTATTGTGTTTGATTCTAGAGAAAGCGTGCTCAGTTTTAAAACTGAGAGAAAAGAAATGTGTGAATCAGTCACCCTAAGTACTCCCTTTGGGACCCGGAGGTCAAACTGATGCATTAATTTATGAACCATTACCAACACCAGAAATTTCTACTGGCAAAGTTGCATAGTTATCCTATGCCTTCCACCTATACAGCCCTGATTATACTATTGAAAATTGAAACTATGTGGTATAAATGGCTTTATCCATGATGTTTTTTTATTCTGTGTACTATCCTTTCACATTTTAAAGAATTAGCTGCCTATAGCCCTGAGCAAAGAAAGACAGATCAAAGAAGAGGCACATTGTGTTCCTGAACTGGGACTTCTGATTACTTAAGCAGTTTCTGCGGGTACTTATCAGGTTTAAATTACTGCTGAGAGGCTATCTTGAATGCAGTTGGGGGGTTGTTA
The DNA here is from genome assembly GCA_013397055.1 of Pachycephala philippinensis. Classification (NCBI taxonomy): domain Eukaryota; kingdom Metazoa; phylum Chordata; class Aves; order Passeriformes; genus Pachycephala; species Pachycephala philippinensis. The sequence continues at coordinate 1,161,939 of VWZT01012161.1, forward strand.
AAATGTGATAATGGCTTATGGTTTTTGTTCAGCTTATGGTTGTTTCGTTTTCGAGGCACCAAGGTGGATGACTTCAGTTCCCATGACCTACATTATGTCCTGTGCGGGTGCAGAGGAGACAGAAGAAATTTTTATTTTAATATAATTTATTTGAGCTAGAGCTTAAGCTAAGGCCTTAAAAATACTTCTGTGGTCTCTGTCTGTAAAAGACACCCTGTGAAAGGCAGCTGTTATCTGTTCAGGTGTGGGAAGGCCTGGCAGGCTGGAATAACCTGTTTTCAAATTGTGCCCTGTTACACCTGTGACCATGACTGTGAGCCTGCACTGATGTACTTAATTGTCTTCAGTGGGACTGGGGCTTATGGAGAGTAGTTTGGCTCAGCAGGTGAAACCAAGGCAACGTGCTAATGTGTCAGACTTTATATATTCAAACAAGCAAGCCATACTTTCCTTACCTGTGGCTGTGTTGGCTTTGCAGTGATTTTGGGAGTAGGAAAATCTTCAATGAATCAATTCGACAAAGATGACTCTGAATGTTGGTGGGAAGTGAGTCTGCACAGTGAGCAGGTGCCATCTTTACACACTGTAATTGTCTTGCATGGAGACTGAAGGGTGGGTGTGCTGAAGGAGAAGGTACAGCTAAATTGTCACACTGCTTCAGTGTTTGTACCTAGGCTGTATTTTGCATCTGCAGGCATGAGAATATGCAGCCTGCTGGCTCTGCAAGAGGGTGAGAGCTCCTATCTGCTTAACATGAGGTTCTCTGTGTCTTGGTGCTTGCACATGTGGGGTTAGATTAGCTAAGAGTAAAAATGCATGAGTGGTGGTGGTTGTTGTGACTGCAAGAGGGCAGGTAATGTATTTGTGCAGAATTTGTTGAAAACAGAGGCTCTTTTGGATGGAACTCTGAAGTGAGTTTAGAATGAAGTCTGGCTCTGGAAGGGCTGTCTGTGAACTTACTTTGGAGAAGGCAGGAGGCTGATTTTTTTAATCTATTTTCATGAGGAAGACATTTGTAAGTGAAGGTTAAAAGATGGTTTGACGTAGAAAACAATTAATTTCTTGCTGTTACAAAGTCTCCAAACTATCATCTGTGGAAACATACATGTAATCAAGTACTTGTGGGGGGTTTTTATGTTTGTTAATAAAGGAATTTCATTTGAGAATGTCCTTTTTTTTGACCTCTCTCTTGAAAGTCCTATCAGCTGGCTAAATGCAGAATCCATTTTACTATAACTCTCTGTGTTGCTATTTCTTGAAGTTGTCTTTGTAGCAGGAAAGACTGTTCTCTGCTAGAGATGGTATAACACTTGATGGCTGTAGAGTTGAGAGGATGTGGTCTGCTAACAGCGATTTCTATAGTATATAGAAATATATTCAGTGGTATTTTGAGGGATCCCTAGAATAGGAACAGACAGTTCCTTGCCTTTCTTTTTTTAAAATAAAGTTATTTCACAAATACTCTGTTCATTCAAAAACACTCTGGGAACATTATAACTGAAATAATGATTCCTTTTTTTCTTTCCTCAGTTAAGTAATAGACTTTAGACTGAGAAACCCCTACGGGAGCAGGGTAATGGGGCTTACCAGATAGATCTGACACTAGGAATAATAATCACTTTGTGAATGGACCTAGTGGATGAAAGAAGAAATGGTAGAAGCCCTTCCCTATCAAAACCACAGTATGTCTGGAGAGGAAGGTATTCCTCCTGCTCTGTAGAGTGGCCTGGCTAGTTGGAACTGGTAAAGAAGGATCATAAGGGTTTGGGATGCACAGCTCTTCAAGACACTGATGGTGAGGCTGATTTGGTAGCCTAATAGTTGGGGCATTCACTTGGAAGAACAAAAATGAGTGTCTGATGTTTAAAAGCGTGAGAGATCCCCTTGTTCAAATGTCATAGATCGAAGTCTGTACAGCTTATTGACTCTTCCTGCCCTGATAATGAGCTGCACTGACTATTTCTTGTATTAAAGGAACATAGATATGGCTTACTAATTGTACAGAATGTGCGGAGGAAAACAGATTTGCTGTGGTTAAGCTTCAGATTTGCTGTTATTGAGTCATAGATCTGTAAACTAGACCATATTTTCGTTAAACTACTGCTGATAATTTCTGTGTGTTTTCAAAGAATTGGTAGGTAGCTGTCTCCTCCCAGTCCATGCTGAAGATCACTTGCTTTCCTTTGCACTGAAACAGCAGAGGAGTGCTCAGGCAAGCACAGAGCACTTCACTCAGTGTGTTGCCAAAGTACCTGTACAGTTTACAGCACAAAGGAAGAGCTCTATCTTTAATGCCAATCTGACACAACCTTTGGATTCTGATCAAAGAAGGTTTTCAGGTATCCTAGGAAGAGAATAGAAACTCTGGAAAGGCTGGGAGAAATGGCCTGAAAACTACGGCTCAGTCTCTAACTTAAATGGTAATTTGTCTTGCAGACCGAATATGCTTCATGTTAGTTAATTCAGAGTCATGCTGCATGTATATATTTCTGGAATGTGGAGTTCTGTGTAGATGAATAATAAATGAATGTAAGAATGTTAAATTCAGAAGTTAATTTAAACAGCATTACATGCATTAGTGACAGCAGAAAAAAATGCATGTGAGTCTATGTTCTGCAAATCTGTGACAGTTATTTTATGTGAATCCTCAGCACTTGTAAATGTTTAACTTAGATGGTGCTCTTGCCTACTATACTCCCTCTAATTTTGATGTTCTGGGCCTGAGTTAAAGGAGTTTGACATGGGGTTTTTCTAACTCTAATACTGTAGATATGTGATGTACATGTGTGATAACTTCAAATTAACTGGTCTGCATATGGCTAACAATTTAGCTATGAGATTATAAGGGTCCTTTGCATGTCTGAATAAATGAATTTGTGGATAGCTGTTGTGAAATTTAGCAGGATTGTTGTTCCTGTGCTCTGTGCCTAACCTGGTTTATCAATTGTACATTCAAGAATCTGGTCAAATGTCAAAGATTTAAGGATAATAACATTATGTAGCCTAAATTTTTTGAGGAGAGATCTCTTCATGTCTGTAGCTTCTCCATCCCCCCAACCCCAACATCTGGTTGTCATTCCTAGAACTTTGCCTGTTGTTTCTTAAAGCAAGGAAGACTAAAGTAGGGAGCTTTTCTTTTGCAATGGCATCCTTGGCTAGTCCTTCATCATGAATCATTCTTGGCCATTTATATAATGGCCACTTTCTAAAAGTGATTATTTATAAGATATATATGTGGAACAAAAATACTGTGGAAAAGCTTTTTTGAACAGACCTCTATGAGCAGAGACCACGTTGCGGATGGGTCTGTGGCAGCTGTGCATAAGTGCTCAAAGGCACTTTTTGGCTCTGGAAAGTGGTTGGTACAGTGACATTTCATAGAATGTAGATTACAAAGACAAAGAGGAGTTAAAGGCAGGAGAGGGAGTGTCTTCCAGGTTGGGAGCTACTTTTTATCCTGCTCTTGTAACTCTGTGAACAGTCCTAGAGCCTTTTGGCTGCAGCATAAATGTCGCTGTTCCCTCAAACTAGACTTGGTACGTGGGTGGGATTTGCAAATTGATGACTACTTTTTAAGAAGTTGTCTCTTTGCTGTAATTTAGACCTCCTGCTTTTAAGAAAAACTGAAGAAACCAGTTTTGATTCTTTCTGTGCTTTGTGCATCTTTATTTATGCTAACCAGCTGCACTTGAAACAAAAAAGTGCATTTTGTATCAATTACTGTTGAAAGAATGATGGTGTACAGAATGTGAGGATTGCACCAAACACAATAGATGTTTACTCTTTTCTGATATTCAAAATCTATGACCCTGTATATAATTGTTTTACTAGTAATATAAATGTAACACATCTGTACCGAAGATGGTCCTCTTGCAAGAGAGAAAGTTTACATATTTAACAGATATATAGGACTTCTCTATCAAATGCACAGCACCTCTGTGTAAGCTGGAAATAAGAAATAAGTGGTCACATATATGTCTCAGATCATCACCAGTTTTATTCTACTATTATGCAAAGTCAAGCTGGAGTGATCACATGATAATTTAAAACAATGAAAGAAATTTGTCCCACTAATTTGTATACTGAAGCAGCATTCTTTGCTTGGAGATTGTCCGTGTAGAGCAAAGTTTGAGTTCAGCAGTACAAGGGACAGGAAATCTCTGATGTCACTGAACAAAACTTCTAAAAAGGCCTCCAGAGATACTAATGAACAAAGCAGTGAATACCAGAGACTACTAAAAAGGGATCTTGGTGACAGCTTCTGTGGACCATGAATGATAATATCAAAAGCTTCTGTCTAGACTTTTTTCCTTTTTATTCTATTCTGTGAATGTTTTTCAAGGGTGTGACTCAAATTTTCAGTTATGGCTTGTAATGAGAGGGTTTTGGATCCCATCCAAATGTTATTCTATTTACTAACTGAGCAAGCAAGTTTCTCACTTCTTGGGCTCTTCTCCCCTCCCCCTCCCCCCACCATATCTTTCTATGTCTCTATCTCACATTTGCTGTTAAATAAATCTGTATTACTGACTTTGGTATATGGTCTTGTTTACACCTGAATTCAGGCAGAGGCACTAATTAGATCATAAGAGGTACTGAAGGAAAACATAATCATTTTGCAGACTGAAAACATGCAGCATTTAACTGGGATTACAGTCTTATCTTTTGGACTCAAGTTAAAAGATATTTTAACTTGACATATTTCCAAAGATGAGTTGGACAATCCTACCTAAGTAATAACTTGGACTTCTTCTTTTCCCAAATAGTGATGGTGAGGAAAAAAATAGTGGTAAAAAAAGATAAATTTTTACTTTCTATCCCCATCAAGCGTGAAGTAGGTATATTGGGTAGTATGTTATCATTCCTCTATTAAAAAATACTACAATATGGTATCTTGTTTAGAGAGAGACACAGCAGTGGTCTGCAAAGTGAGGCATGTGCACCCCAGGGTGTGTGCAAGATGGTCCACTGGTGTGTGGAAGGAAATACTGCAGCCCCCATTTGTGGATCCTTTTTAGATTAAAAAAAAAACAAAATTAAGTTTACTAATACTTAATATACAGCTTGACACTGGTGCTCTCACTTGGTCCATATGTCAGATGACCACAGTAAGGTCCCAAGATCTCCTCAGAGAAGAGTGGGTGCTCCAAAATGTAGAGAGGTTGACAGTGGCACCTTCACTTGTTCATTCACTTAAAATATTTTGTGATATATTACAGTTTATACATGTCTGGTTAAGTGGATTTAAACATTTTATGATTTACTTTTAGCTAAACTAACCCTCACAAAATAAACAAGTGTCTCAAAAAGATCCCTGCAAACAAAATTGTGGATCAAATGTAATACTAATAATGTGAGAAGAAGTGAACAAGAAGAAAATGGCAGAGCTGACACTTTTCCTAGTCACAGTAGAAGCTGTCAGCTGCATTATGAGGTGACAACAATGATGTCCTTACCAGATCTGACAAGAACTTGGAAAAAAAATTTAAATTATCAGGATAAAAATAAACTTAATTTTGAACCAGACTTTTGAATTTCTGCATCACAAAGTGTTAAACCCAATTGGCAAAAATAATGGACCACATTTGATCACATACCTCTCCCTAAAAAATTGAAAAAATTAGTTATATTTTTGGGGGAAAGCAAAAAGGTTTTTTTTTGTGCTGTTAATAAGTAAAATAATAATTAAAATATTGATTATTTAATCCTTATTTTAATTTATTTTTTTTTGTTTGTGTTTTAAAATGCGCATAATGTATTAAAAGAGTAGTACGTGTACATAACTTTTAAAGAAATAATTATACATGTTTTGGGAGTGCATGCTAAAATTTATTTATCAATAGGCATATGTGAGAAAAAGAATTGGAAACTGCTGATCTAGAGAATAGACATTTAAACAACAAATAGAGATTAGATCATTTACCTTCGCTCGTTTGATGTCTTACAACACTCTAGATTGTTGGTGTTGTGGGGGAATGGAAATTTTCATGTGGTTCACCAGTTTGCTTCACATGGGATGTCTCAGAGTTGGATCAGTTGTATCAGGTACAGAATGCAGCATCCTGTGATGCTGCTTGTTAGTGTGAGACACATGTTGTGCAGTGCCTGAGTAACAAATCCAGCTCAAGAGTCTACATATCAACTGCTGGTGTTTTGTTGAGTTCATTGACATCCCGTTGTAGGTTTTAGCTTTTTAAAGTGAGTGGCTTTGACTGGAGTGATTAGCACTAACCTTGGTGCCTGTGGGAAGGTTAAAATGACATAAAATGTTTTGGAACACAAACTTTGTCATGGTCCTCGTTATGTGAAATACTGCTGGATAAGTCAGCCAAGGACACCTTGATTAGTCTGTAACGTCCTTCGATTAACAGTTTCTTTTTCCCCCAATGACAGATATTTGTTAATACAAGCTATATAATGAAGATTTATTTCTTCTCAAAAACTATACACGTGTTCTTGTATTTCTGATTATATAGCAATTTTTGAATTAATGGTAAAAGACTAACGACCTGAGGAAAGACATGTGGAGATGCAAAAGTCTGCCAACTCTGACTGTATAACATGGTGCTTTTTATGTTGGTTCTACATGAATGAATGTATAATCATGTATTTAATGTGAATATCAGACATTACTCCGTGGTAATGAATTAGCACATTATATTGCACAGGAGTTGCACAGGGAAATGCAATCAATGACATTTCATGATCATTTCAGCTAATGTCACTATTTTTATAGTGTTATTTCAGTCTTTTCTTTTTCTTCAAAAGTCTACTACCATTTTTGGGTGTGTGTGAAGCAACTCTAAATCCTCATTTATTAAGGGCACAACTTTGCATACATCCAGACTAATTCTAGAATTTAAACTATAGGTGTGCAAGTTAGGCCTGAGATAAGACTTTCTTGATGTAATTATAATTTCTGGACAATGGAATGACTTTGTCATGAATGTGACAAGAGGAGAAAATACTGTATTAAGTGATTTTTTTTTCCTTTTTTCTTTTCTTAAATGCTTTTTTTAGTAGTTTTTAGTCATACTTGGTATATTCTATTCATAGGAAGAGGTAACTTGGACATAACTCAAATCCATAAATAATCAATTACTTGGAGTTTTATCTTTGTGTAGTCTTCCTGTGCTTTTTCCCTCTGATTCACTGTAAAGGCAGTCCCTTTCCACTTGGTTAGTTATAAACCTGAGATATCTTTGCCTACATCACCTTTATCTGTACCTGTGCACCATTTTTCTATGCTCTGGCAATGACTTTGCCCTGCACAGCAAACTGTAAGGGACAAACAGACCAAGCCTCTCCTCTGCATCCACCACCCCCTGCATGGATTAAACATGTTGTGCTGGTGCTGAGCACCAAACAGGACTTTTAGAATGGGCTGTATCCATTTCTACCATGCAGGTGACCTGTCTAGAGCTAATCCCCAATGACAGAGCATGCGTGGTGTGCATGTGTCTAGAAAATATTGCATTTCTGGACTTGCTCATCTTGTCCTAAAAAGAATTCACATATTCTTTTCAGAAAGCAGGAGGAGATCACAGGACTAATCATTACTGCAGTTTGCTCACATATTGTATTGGTAACTGGTGGGTCACAATTTACTCTGTTTTCTAGAAAATGTAGTGCCAAAATATTCCCAAAGGTCTACTGGGGAGTGGAAGGAGAGCAGGAATGAATCTTAGAGGGTGTAGTTTAACAGAAACCTGGAAGGTTATTTACTTGCCACTCAATATTAGGAAGTGTTTCTACCTGCTTGTTTTAAAACCCACTGCTTCCAGGTTTTTAAAAATAGTTGTCTACTTTTCAAGGCTCTAGCATAGTTTAATTTTTTTCCCTGTTGGTCATGGAAAATGTATCTTTTCTTTATTTCAAGACTCGTTTGGACTTATAACAACTTAGTTTTGTTAGGAAAGATTGTCTCTGCTCTCATATGAGAAAATTTTCTATCAAGTTTTTTACACTTGTATGTTTTCTTCTGTTTTACTTCAGTTTCAGAACTCCCTCTACTTCAAAATTTATTTCAGTTCTGAGAGGGGTTTTTCCTACTCTAGTTGTCTTAAATATTTAAATCAAATAAAGAGAAATAGTGGAAGAAATAGACAAAGTTGGGATAAAGTTATTGTTACCAAATAGTACCCTGGAGATGTAATGAATAAGTCAGATGCTTAATATGAAAGAATGATCAGTTTAATTCTGCATTCTTCAAATCAGTGTGTAATTATGTAATTTATCAGTAGTTAGCATAAAATGTCACTGGTGACAATGTATTTGTTATAAACAGATTTTAATTTACAGATAAATGTTAAAATACTGAATATTGAGAAAGGAAATTGAACTCCTTTTTCCATCTGCTTATGTGAATTCCCACAGCTATGTTAGAAGTGCAGCAGCATGAACATAAATTATGAGTAAAATGTGTTTATTATTTAGGTAACATGTAGTGCTCAGCTTTTAAGAGAGCGCATCTGGTTCTGCTTTTCGGTTGAATATTCAGTTATCAAAAGCGTGGAGACTTTGTGTTTCAAAGTAAAACAAATCTGGGGTCTATCCTGTATTTCTTCTTAATCTTGCGGGCCCTTATTTTTGTTCAGGCTAAAGCACCAGTGAACTTTAATACCAATTCCTTCACTCTTGCTGTTTCTCTCAGCCTTAATTTCTCCCATTCTTTCTCATGTTCTATAGTAACTGTGTGGGGGGTTTTCTTAAGTTGTTCAAGCTGAAGGAGTAGAATAAGTGCAGATTATCATCCTTTCCTTAGGCTCTACTTTGCTGTTGGGGTTCTGGAACTGCAATAATATGAACACTTAAATGAGAGCAGAACTGGTACCTTGTGAAGAAAATAAAGTTTGGTTTTCTACAGATTTTGGCCTCACGAAACATGGCTTTGACAGCAATGGCAAAACAGTCTAAAAATGGGCAGGAAACCATCTTGACACAGATTTTTGTGGTTCTGGTTTTAGTAATTTCCACCTTCCACTGTATTTCCATTTTACCTAGTCAAACAAGAGGAGGTTCTATCTCAAGATTAATATTCCAAAGTTTGCATTGATTTCTGTTCCCTGAAACTCTCCTCAGCAGTCAAGATTCCATGCTGCTTCTCAATGTTCTTGATTAAGATTTTTCTGAAGACCTAATTAAATATTATGTATAAATAAAAAATGCCTAAATTGGACAAAAAAATCTGAGTTTTGTGGGTAGCTGTGGACAACTCCATGTATCAAGATTTTCACGTGACCTTGATTAGATGTGAAGAAAAAATCTCCTGCAAACTATACGCCAAATTTCTACCTTTAGGACCTTCTGCCTGTTCTGATGACAGAGTTTGAGCATTGTTATAACCGAGTGGCTGTGAGCAATATCTTTGCCATAGTTCTTTACTTTTTCCTTGGCGTACGGAAGAAAAAATGTCTCCATTTTTGCATTTTTAGGTTAGGGGTTTTTAATGTTTTAACATATCTAAGTGTAGAGTGTAAATAGTCTAGACCAACTCCTTTGAAAATGGCCTTGCAGAGTGGTGAGAGTGTATTTCTGGACTGTCATGGTTCATAAATTTTATGTGGCTGATGAATTACAGAGTAGATAACCACCTCATACTTTGTGTTTCCTGCTGTGGATAGAGAGACTTCTTGAACCCTCTGTGGTAGAGAGGGACGAATAATTTATTGGCTTTTCTCACTTCTGAGTTTTGTAGGCAAAGGATCAAAAATAGTTCTTGCTGTATGACAGGAAACCCAGACTTCTTCCTAAGTCTATGTTATTCAACCATCTGGGAAATGGTGTTTGTTCTACCACAGAAAAAAGAAATGCTATAAAATTTCAATGTAGTTGAGCAAACTTGAAAGTCAGGTTTTCGTGTATAAGTGTCGTTATAAGAAGCATCTCTCCTGTAGTGCGAGCTAGCTTCTAACATCTAAGTGCTGTGACTGGAAAGTATCCTTGTCCTTCACGTCTTCTAAAGGATTTTATCCTAATTTAAATGATGGGATACTGTATGGGATACCAAGAGCATCGGGCAGCAGGATGTTCTTGGGACAGCTGGGTGCCTGAGGCACTGTCCCTGCATCCATCGCTCTGTGCTCCCTGTGCTGCTCTCTCAGAGGACACTGTTCAGCCTCAGGGGGTCATCTTCAGGTCCTCTTCCCACATCCCATGGGACAGCTCCTTGTGAAGTTGGGTTCCTCTCCTGCTGTCCCTGTGCCCTCTGCATTTTCCTGTTGAAACTGCTCTTTGTCGCCGTGGTCTTCCAACACACCTTGGAAAACGTAGCTTTTGTTTTAATCTTCCCACTTCTCCAAGGTTGAGAAACTTGCAGGTTATCGAAATTCTAAACACAAAAGTGTTGGAGAGATTTGGTGGGAATGAGTTTTAAAGGATGTTTTGGAAGTAAACTGAATGAGGATAAGGATTTCTTTGAAGTAGTTAAATTTCTTTGTGGTGGTGCTTGCGTTTGGTTACAGGTATCTGAACAGATGCACAGAAATCAACTTTGAGATGGGCTGACTGATTTTTTCTTTATTTTGGAATAGGTACACAAACAAACCAGTGCTCTTAAGCTGTTTGAGGTAACAGTGAAGTGAAGATAGAATAGAAAAAAGTGGAACATAAGCCTAGTTGTCCATGTACATTTTAACTACAGATATATGTGAAAAGCACAGTTTCCTAAACAGTAATTTTCTTTAAAAATGGTGTATTTCTGAGTTGGATGGAGTATGTCTATATCGGTATAGTGCATCTCTCTATCTGTTTATATATATTGCCTCAGGAGCAAGTAGTCCAAGGATAGTTTGGGGCCTCACAGCAATGACAGGAATGATAAACCACAGGACAGTGTTTTCAGGCTTAACAGAAACAGGAGAAAGCTCGAAACAGTAGGTATTGCCAGCAGCTGTGCTTGACTGGGTGGCCAGGAATGATGGACAGATTTATCACAGGTGAGTTCATAAAGGTCTCTATGATTCCAACAGCGGTGCAAATATATTGGTTGTAGGTGCTGTATTTCAGAGGCATAAAGTCAAAGAAAGGTTATGTTCCCAGAACGGATTAGAGAGCCATAATGCTGTATGTCCAGAGTGACTGACATTTGCAAACAAGCTAGGGGTGTGTCTTACTAATGGACTTAGACTGAGCAAAAAACTACTGCAGACACCATGTGAACCACAGCTGATCATGCTATCAGTTTCAGTGATCATTAGAGCTGAAGGAAAAACAGAAACTGCCAAGTGTATGTTTGGAGAAATGATGTGCAAGTTTAATTCCTTAATTTGAGATGAAGTGAGCAGGAACTTTTGGGATACTGTCTTAGGGGATAAACCTTGCTTATTGTATTACTTGAAAATATAAACTGTACTCTTAAAACAACAGAAGACAGTGCTTTTTAAACTGTGAATTGCAGTGCCACTATTTATTTTAAAATGCCAGATTTTACTGGCTAGCATCTTTACTACCCACGAGCTGATGCTGATGTGTAGAAGTCTAATTATTAGCCATTACAAAGGTATGAGTTATTTGAACCAGCCAATTACAAGGAAATAAGATTTTTCCATGCCAAGAGACCTGAAAAAAAATACACCACAGGAGCATCTGTACTCAGTCCAGCCCAGTCATTGTGTATTCATATCTCTGATAAATGGCTGGGAGGTATAAATAAGCTAAGAATAAAAGAACAGGGCAAGTGTCTTTACAAAGAATAAAAGAACATACCAAGTGTCTACAATATATATTCCTGATTTTGTCCAATTTTTACTGGCCATTTCCAAGGAATTTCAGAGCTACCTGTGATTTCTCCACAGTTAGGTCACCCATAATGGATTTTTTTTTTGTGAATATGTACACTCTCTTCTTGAACTTGTGTAAATTTTTAATATAAGCTATATCCTTCTAATACTAAAACCAAGGAATTCTATGATCTGTCTCCAATTTAAGATGTAGCTGACTGGGGCTGTGAAGATGGACGCTTACTAGAGGTGTCCATTTTACTGAAAGCTTGAAAACCACACAGGTTCAATGGAAAAACATTTACTTTGTCTTCTGCATAGTGTTGACATACATTTTATGTCCAATATTGTGCCTACATGACACAAGCATACATGATTTATAATTCTGACTTAAACAGTGTGGAAAAGGAAAGAGTAGAAATAATAAAATACATGGGCTATATGGATTAATCCTGCTGAAATTTGGGTATATCAGCCTGTGCAAATCAGTGTGATGGCTCTGATCATCAGGAATTACACCTTTGAATTGATGTGTTGTGGCTTGTGAGCCAGCAGCTTTGAGGAGTTTGCTATGGGAGCTGACAACTTATTGAAGTGTACTGTACAAAATTAGGTGTTTGTTAGCCACCATCCTTGTGGGAGTGTATCGCAAGAAGTAAAGGGTGTGTTAACCAACACCTTTTGGGTCCAAGCAGTGGGCTGGTTTCTGGAGTTAAGGTGACTGTACAAAACAAGACAAGGAGTTCCCTGAAATGCGTGTGATGTTCAGCCTGACCAGAATTTATAATGAGCATTTCACCCCCTTGCCAGTGGGTTGGGACAGTAAACTGGTTTCATGGACAGGAAGCTGAAAGGGACTGAACAGCCCCTTAGCTATTTCTAGCTGGGATGGGCTCAGCTTTTTCCATCCCTGACTGGGGATAGGATGGATCTGGAACGTGCAGAAACAGGACATGCTAAGCCTTGATCCCTTGTGGACAATACTTGCCTCATCCTTGTCCTCATAAGTGAGGTGTGTCATGTGTTGTGATGATGGTAGCCAGAAAGAATAAAAAGGCTTATGACTCTTTATGAAAACATTTAGATAAGGTGAAAAATGAGAGAGACAAGTTTCTACAAAATTTATCTGCCTCTTGACAAAAACATTCACAGAATTTGGTTGTCTCCTTACAGAAATGTTCAGATAGGGAGCAAAATGAAAGAGAAATTGGAAACTCTGCTGCACATAGAAGGGGGTCTTGCCCAACAACTGCACTTTGTGCTCTGTATGGCTGCAGAGTGGGAGAAACTATGAAGGAAGTGTAGGATGCTGGGACAGGAACGAGGCGTCCGATTTGGGAACTGTTATTTTGTTATTGCACCATGACTGGATTATTTTAAGGATCGAAATGATGAAGGCTCTGCTGTGGGAAATCTGAGGCTGAGCAAGTGAGGAAACCTGGTCTGATTATGTGAGTGTGGGGAGTGTAACTGCAAAGAGGCCTTGGTCCCAGCTCAGGTGGCGTGGGTGTGACTGCTAGAGTGGCTCCTGGATGGCTGGAAAGGGAAGTGTCCTTAACAAATGTCCAATAAAACAAATTCCCTGACACCTGGTCTGGTGTCTTTGTACAACCTGAACATCACTTGCCCCATTGATGAGTTGTGACACTGCTCACTCCCTTGCAGAAATAGCCTATTTTTTTGTTCACTCTTTTCCCTAATGGAGGTGATTCGTGTCACCAACTCAAGGCAGCTCTGGAGTGATTTCTGAGAATGAAGGGTGGGTCTGAACATGTACCTTAAAAGGACTTCTTGTGGCATCAAATAACCTGCATTTCTTCTGGTGCTCAGAGATCTGTAGGAGTGTGAAGGAAAAACAAGAATCCATCTTTTATTTTTGTGTAGAAGTAAATTCAAGTAACTCACTCTCCTAGGTCTTTATCATCCTCACCCCATACTTTTAAATAAGGAAAAAGATGTCTGCTGTCAGGTAAATAATGATGACAATTCCTCTGCTTTGGATTTCTTTGCTCTGTGCAGGAACAGCAGCATATCACACTACTGAAATCATATAGCTGAAGCTGTGATTATGGATAGGGCAAGCAGTTGTGTTTGACACAAATCTAAACTAACTAGGAAAGCACGCCCCTTCTGCTGTCCTGTTACAGTGAGAATGTTCACCTTGATTTTTTTAGTAGTCTCTCTAGTTTGATGAAGCAGATGGTATTTTATCATGGTTATAAAATCATAATTTAAAGCTGAAATGTCCTGGAATTGGTTTTTTTTCTTTGTATGTAATGGACCATGATTATACCAGAAAATACACACAGATGTAAATGTCTGAAGATTTTTCTCTGTGACAAAAGCAGACTGTTAATTCAAAATGGGGTACTACATCTCTAATAACATTAAAAAAAGCCTCTTTAAACAGTTCTATGTCATTCAACAAGAGCACTTCCATGGGAGTGTTATTTTAGGAAAAATTGCTTTAAAACATGCTGAAATATGCATAGGAACTGTATACTTAGTATTGCTGTAGGAATTCACATTGAACTCTGCAACTCGTTTTTCTGCAGACTTTAAGTAACTTTATCGTGGTCTCTCCTTCCCAGTGAATCTGTTGTGAATGCATGTGTGTGGTGTCTTGTTTAATATATTAGAAATTCTGATTTTTTTATGAGGTCTCTTCATAAAGAGTTAAGGAAGTGCTGTCATGTTAATGTGAATGCCTTCAGTTGAGCCTAAGAGTGTAATGCAGGATAATATGAACCTCAGAAATGTCCAAGTTGTTTTTGTACCCGTACTAAGGTAGCAAATAATAAAAAATTAATACGGTTTCCATTGATATTTCAGCGTGTTACCTCTTTAGGTATCTCAAAGCACAGTGAAAGACCTGTGATACAGTGGTCTGCCTGATCTTTAAGGTCTCTCCCAACCTTCCTATTCTATGTTTCTATGAGATATTTTTATTTGGGAATAAATGATCAAAACATATTCCTTTATGGACAAAAGGAAACTTTTATTCCTTTTCTTTCTTGGAATGTGTGTGAAATGAAGAAAAATCCTGGTCGCACTATATTCCTTTATACAAGGAAATTACACTCTTTCCTTTCCCTCTTCTCTGTTGCTAATAATGTTTAGTAGTTGTCTCAAAAGATATTTTACTGAGAAATTACTTGGAATGCAATTTGAACCATATATTTTAAACTGAAAAATCCACATGTATTCCTAGGTCATGCTTTTATATCCACTATTTAGATGGTTAAATTGAGGTACATGTCTTCTCTACGCACAGCTGATAAAAAAACCTTTCATTATGGAGAATTTCATACACGAGACTGTTTCAGAGAAGAATAACATTGTGCTTCAGCTATGTGCGTTTTCTGCGTGGTTACATATTGTTTCTTTTTTGTTGCTGCTTTTGTTTTGTTTTTCTAAACTTTTCTTTCTGTCTTACTCTAAAATTATTTGTGGAAGACTTTTTTGACCTTTTTCCAGGACAAAAAAGTTGTGTTTTTTCAGTGTCCCCAGGTCAATGCTTGGTATTTTTGGTCCAGTAAGAAGTGGAACAATGTGTTTTCTTCAAATCACTTTTCCTTAGCAGGAATTGGCTTCTATGAGGCTTTTAGAATTCTCTTCACTTCCAGAGATTTGTTCTTACTGCTGTAAAGGGTCATAGAGAGCCAGATGAGCAGGTAACTGATGGATTTGTGATCTGCAGGCGTTTGAAGAGCTGCACTTCCTAACCCTGTGTTATGCCAGAGAGAGGGATCCCTTCCTCTTCCCCAACGCAGCTGTCAGAACAGTGCCTATTCCAGATAATAGGAAAATATTGACTCTTCTAATTTTAGCTGAGATCATCCTAGATGCTTGATCCGTATTTCCAGGACAGAAAATGGCCATCAACACCAAAACACAGTCATCTGACACTATTCAGTGAAATGATTAGCTAGGTTGCTCTGGGTTGTAAAAAGTGAACAGCATTGCAGCACAAACTGCACTATGGGTCTTGGAGTTTGTTGTTACTGACACAATGGGCTTGAAGCTGCTCTTGTGAGCACTCAGAGTTTGTTGTATTCTTAAACTGTGAAAAGCATTTATTACGTTGGGAGTGTTGACCTAGAAAATGTGTTGTTTTCTGTCAAGTCTGTGCTACAATTTTTCTAATATGAGAGCCTCTCACTTTATTTCCAAGATAATTCACAGACCTGCAGAAGCACAAGCCCCTAGGGTTCCAGGAGGCACTAAAATCCTCTAGTAGGTATTCCTGGCTTTGCTCTGGGACAGTAGCTGGTAAAATAAATGACTATCATGCTTAGAGTTATAGCCCTTCAAAAATGCTGTAGTGACTAACTGACATGCAAAGTAAGTGGAAATTTATTAGAAGTATTTCAGAATTCAGCAGATCTGGAGAGCACGGGCTCTGAATGACAAACTACTCTAACTGTTCAATGGAGTTCCTCTGGTGATCAAAGGCATTACCAACCAAATTAAGGCTGGGCTGGGAACTCTGCTTTCATGCTCTGCATTCCCATGGGCTTCTTTGGGGTAGGAGGTTGCTCTGTTTCCTCGGGAATTTTCTACATATTGGAGAAAACTATTATGACAGACCATAATCTTATGAGAAAGGAGACACATGGAAGTAACTAAACAGTAACCTGATGTTCAGGGGGTGAAGCTGGTATGTCTGTATGTGGTAGTATAACAGGGATAAGGGCAAGATGTTCACCAGCATCTCTTTGCCAGAAGAAAATTCCTAACTAATTGCCTTTTCCAACTCAAGAACTTTTCTTAATTCCAAAGCAGATGTAGTGGGCTTAACTAGAACACTTAGACTTATTTTAGGAACACTGAAGTAGTAGCATAGATTGAAGGTGTGAGTATGACAATTTTAATACTTGTTGAGTTGCAATTCAAGTAATACAGGGTGATTATGAAGCTCTACAGAGAAGCAATAAGGTGGTAAAGGAATCTCTGAGGGGGACATGAAGGAGAACAAGATAAAGATACTTAAGATGGAGAAGACTCAAAATTCAAATCAGGTGAAAACACTGAGATAGATGACTTTGTTATATAGCACTGCATATGAAACGGAAGACTACGATCCTGCTAATCTGGACACAACAAAATTTATTTAGAACAGATAAAAATTAAAATGTTCTAAGTCGTATCAGTTGTCCTTGTGGAAACATTGATCTATTTGAATGACATTACATTCTTTAATATTGGAAAGTGAACTAAATTCCCACAACAGCAATGTGTTTAGGTTCTCTAGGATAGGATTTTAGAAGTTCTGTCAAACTTTATTTTCATCCAAAACTGAAGTTAAGAAATATTTCCTAACCTTATGATTTTGACAGCTAAATACTCTTGAGATCTGCTTACATTGAAAATACTTAATGTTTTGAGTTTGTGTGTGTGTGGTTATGTTGCCTGCAGCACTTTGCTATAATCTGCTGCTATTGCTGTGAAAAGGTTAAGATCATTTTAAAAGTATTTTCACAGGGAAAAAAACCTCAGTAACGGAAGAGTATTTCAGTAAGCTCTGGGATGTATAACAAGTGCCAGTGTCTCAAAACTGAAACCGGAAAAAAAAAAATTCAGGCAAAACCCAGAAACAACACTATGTATAATGTTTTGGCATCTTTCACATGCTTATTGAAATGGATTCCACATTTGGTGTACTTAGTGGCAAGCGTTACTATTTTTGCACTTCTTTTTGCTGTATGGTCTTCTGCTTGCTCTCCACTAAGATGATATTGACTCATTTCTGTACAATCCTGGACTATTACATTTACATTAAATTTGAAACTGAACCTCATGTTTTTTATTTGTTACTTCTGGTTTCAGGGAGTCTCACTGTTACCAGTTGTTCCTTTTTTCTAAGCAAGCTAACAGCAGCCCTATGCTTTGAATTTATTTTTCTTTAACAAGAACAGCTGAATTTAATGAACTTATGTCTTGGGAAGAATGCAAGTGGGACTGAAATAACTGAACCGATTTGTGAGCTTTGCTACAAGTGATGAGTCTGGCTTGATAGTTTAGTTAACTGAGAAACACCCAATCCTATCCCTTTTGAAGAACCAAGTTTTTAGGCTCCTGTCTTTTTCCCTTTTCTTTTGGTTCTCTGTGACCCTGTTGCTTCATTTTTTTTTCCCAGCTGTTACCAAGTAACAGCCAGCAAATTGGCCTTGTCTTTAACAGGAGAATGCTTGGGTGTTGTTTGGCTGAAGATGTTTCTTGCTGCTTGGCTCCCTTGAGGACAGCAGTAATGTCTACTTATTTCCGCTAGGACTTTCAGATATGTTGGATGGACTTTTTGCTTCACTATGCAGGTGGTTTCTTTAATTAACCATTAACCTGAGTTGCAATGAGCCTTTTCTTCTCATCTCTTCGTGCAGTAGGGCATTCGGTCTCTGCAGACTGCTTTGAAGATTTCTTTTCTGCTTGTGGGGTTTTTTATTTATTAAATTAAATGAACAGTTCTTCCTCGTTGATTCTTCACACTATCACAAACTCCGGGCTCTCCTGCAGCTGCAACATTCAGTGTGGGTGGGGTTGTGTTGGGATGTGGTATAATGCTCTTTTTAATCTTTGCTTTCTTTTTTCTTCTCTTTTTTTCCTCTGAGGGGCACAATTCCAGTGTTCCAGATCCTTAGACATAAAACCCCCAAACCAACACTCCCTACTGTACAAAGTTTCCTCTTTTCCTGAAGAAGTTTCACCTGCTGTAACTCAAAGGGTATTTATAAACCTTCCTACAAGCAACTATTACTCTATTGTTAGAAGTCCTAGTCTTCTACTTGCCCATCAACCCTTCTTACCCACAAAGCCTTTAAAGTTCAGGTGTCTTAGTTTGATGCCCCAGGAAACTATGCCAACTTTTAAAATGAACTTTAAAAGCTCTTTCCACAGCAACCTTTTCAATTGTAGTATTGCAATGCCAGTAAGTCCTACTTTGCATCATCACTGTGGTGATCTTGTGAAGAGATTGACATTACAACACAGGCCTGTAGGCTAGAGGGACCAAGACCATGTCTGAAAAGTGGTAATCCATCAGTTCAATAGTCACAAATGGGATTATGTCTCAGTGAATGCTGTGGAAGTGATGAAACCTGCAGGATTTTAGGAAACCTTTTCCATTTTCATCAACATATCTTTAGCTTTGAAGGGGACTTAGAGAGTCTTCTTCAACAAACTGCTCTTGATTTGTGCAGTTTATGGGTACTCAGACATGTGCTCATAAGTGTATACTCTCTGAGGAATATTCAGTGGGGTTGTACCAGGTAAAAAATTACACCAAGACAAAATTAGTGATTAGAAGGATGCTTTCATGGGAAGATCTGTTTCAGACATGATTTTCTTAAGAGCAATAAGCTGTGTGCTGCCTTTACCTCCGAAAGAATGAGTGAACTCTGCTGAACTGTGTGGTATCTTTGCCACTGCTCTGAATATTTTGACAGGAAGATCTATGTTTTGACTAAGCTTGACTGATCTTTCACTCTTGTATAAAAAAAACAATTCTTCCTTATCTATCTTTTTGATAGTTGTCTCAGACTATTTAAGCAATGTGGCTCCATTGGTTGTGGCTGGGATAAAGTTAATTTCCTTCAGAGCAGTTTGTATGCTGCTATGTTTTGGATGTGCTGACACAGCATCAAAGTCTTTTCTGTTTCTCAAACTGTCCCACCTGCAGTGGAGGAGGCTGGGAGTGCACAAGAAGTTGAGAGGGAACACAGCCAGGACAGCAGACCCCAAATGACCCATACTATATAATGTTCTTCCCAGGGGGCACAAGGGGAATGGGGAAGAGGGGGGGAAAATTAGGAGGATGGAGTGACCTTGAGAGTGATGGTGTTTGTCTTCACAAGGTTGCTGTTAGCTGTGATGGAGCCCTACTTTTCGGGGAATGCCTGAACAGCTGCCTGACCTTGGGAAGTGGTAAACAAATGACTTGTTTTTCTTTGCTAGTGTGCATGGGTTTTTTGTACCTTTTAAACAGTCTTCATCTCAACCCACGTGTTCTTGCATTTTTATCCTTCCGATTCTCTCCCTCATCTCACAGTGAGGGAGTTAACAAGGGATTAGGTGGTGTTTTGCTGCCCGCTGGGGTTAAACTGTGACAGAGGCAAATTCTTTAAATGAGTGTGACTGATTTGCACTGGCAGAGCTTTAAATACTGTTTCCCATGGACTTCTGTCTAGCAGCACAGACCAGGACTCCAACGTGAGCCAATGTGTTCTTGAGAGTTTCACCTTCTTCTCATGTGTAAATTCCTTTCAAGAGAGCAAGTGAGAGGGTCTAGCACAAGTATTTTTTTAATTCAGCCTTTATTCTAATACACTGGGTGTGGTATACCTACTCCAGCAATGCATGACAATAGAGCAAAATTTTTGGGTGTGGACTTAACAGTGTCTATGCTAGAGCATACATACAATAATGTGCCTGTTTCCTTACTGCCCTTCCTATCAGTTTCATAGGCAGAGGAGCTGTATATTGTCTGCTGACATTTTTATGGGGAGTTATATTGGATGACTATGGGAACTGTGTTATGACATTGTATTACCTTCTGAAAGTGATGCTATTACTTATGTCAGGGTAGCTTACTTTGTAGTCTGTACACATTCCTTAGTGCCTAGAAAGCTAATGATTTAAAGATCGTTTTATTTTTTGAAAGAGATTTCTGTGGATGCCATCAGGAAAATAGTGGTGGCCTTTCTGTCATCTGATCTTGTCTTGGACCTTCATTGAAAGGCCTGAAACGCTAAATCATGTGTACATCAAAGGAACTGAGTACCTAACATTACTTGTTTGAGGTCTTGTATGAAACTGGTTCATTTTCAATGATTTGAAAAAGGAGGCGTGTGAATCTGTAGTTAAAACCTACTACAGACTGGCCCACTCTGAATGTTGTAGGATGTATTAGTTGTAAAATGTAGTTTGTAACTACTCATCTATAAATAGCAGGCTAAACATAAAGTGTTCCAGCTACTGCTGTTGCTAATTCTGGAAGATTTTCAGTAGGCAGACTGCAATTTATTATTGGAAATCACTTAATCTTTGATCTACTAATCTTTGTGTCTTCAGAATAACTGCACTAAAAACAAGCAACAGCCAGATGATGATTGTTTTTCTTGCTTTTGTCCCCATCTGTACTAACCCCTCCTCTCAGCCTTTGGGAGCCTGAGAGTATTTCACCTGTGCGGAGGAAAAAAACTACAAAAAAGCCATGCTATAATCAGATTTTTATGTAAGTGTGTGAACACCTTCTGGTTGGGTTCATTCCAAGGTACAGAAGAAGCTTTTGATGTGTTTGATAGTACCTGGGAAGGGAAAGAAGGTGACAAATCTCATCCACTGTGAGTATGAAAGATTAAGTGTAAGAATATGGCACACACATATGTGCACGTTCTTCAGATTCATGTCTGCCACCTGGAAAATTGTAAATCTGGTCATGACATTTGCTTGAGAGATGGATCTGAGGCCTGTAGAAAGATTGTGATGACATTTCTTACAATTTTTTTTGGCACAAGAGACAGAACTGAGTTTTGGCTCAGAACAACACAAGCACTGTGCTCCATCTCCCGAAGCACGTTGGTATGGCTGAAATGAGGTGGTGATGTTGCTGCTCCCCATTCTGTTTGAAGTTGTTTGGCAGCATCTTGAGGGTCAAGCTGGCTGCAGAAATACGCAGAACTCGCAGGCATTACTTGGCTACCAGTTTGCCCCATCCTCACCCATTCTGACTATCTTTCCCTGATGCAGAAAGTTTTCCTCTAGGCACTCCAAAGGCTGAAGTTCTACTTCCATAACTTTCTAACTTGTGTAGTAAAACTTTTGAAGGCTTAGCCTGGAAATGTCACTTTTCTGCTTGAGAAACCTTGTTTTTGGAATATCCAATTCTGGTGTGTAGTAGGAGGATTTATGCTTGCTGACAGAGGTAACTACTGAGGCATGGCAAAACACATTTACTTAAAATTTCAGCATTTTTTTCCAGGTAAAGAAAAGAAATAGTATGAGTAAATGAAGTGAGGAATGTTTATGAATTAGATGTGATATAAAGAAATGAATTTCTTACACAGCAGCCTGAATTGCTGCAAATGTTACTATATTAGAACTGAATGTCATGGATGCCCTTGTCAATATTAAATCTTTGCTATAAATACTATTTCTTGCAAATATGCTAGCAACATGGTGGACTCTCCAAAGGAATTGAGCTAATCTGTAAGCAAGCATGGTCTTTAAAGATTGCAGGTGGTACTGTAGGCTATTCTTCTTTGAGGGAATTAAGCAAATAACAGTTATCTTCTTCTAGAATTTTAAGTGTGAACTAGTTATTTCTTATTCATTTGCTTTCTGCATCATGAATACTGATGATGTCTTTGCCACATGTCTGTGACATATTGATTCCATTAGTTTTCCTGGTCAACTCAAAAGGCATCAACACTTGCAGTCTTAGCCAGCCTTCCTACAGGGGATAGCCCTGGGAAGGTTACAGACCATGTTTAACTCAGTCTGTTGTCCAGTTCTAGCAGGTTATTTTTTGGACAGAGCATTATCAGTCCTTTAGTGGTTATATAAACTCTGGGTACACCACCATTGCAAAAGAAATGTCATTTGGTACTTCTCAGAAGTCCTTAATACTGCCAGTGAATCATTGCTAGCAGTTCTTGCTCTCCTTGGAAGGGATTTGAACAAAGGGGTTCACAATAAATGGATTTTTAATGGTGAAGTTTAGCTGGTCCTCTAAACTATTTGATGCTTAAAATTGTAAGTGAAGGAAGAAGTAAATTTTCAATGGGAGATTTAAAATGGACACAATGTTTTTCATCAGAAAGGAAAAATCCTTTACTGCTTCATTCTATTGTGTCTAAATGTAAGAAAATGGATACTTGATCAGCTCTGAGGGTTTTTTGTTCATTTGTGTTTTTTTGAACAAAATGATGGGCAATAAAAATATAATACCACTTATCTCAACTTTTTTTTTTCTCCTCAAACTTGTTTCTGTGCATTCTCAATTTCTGAGTTCTCATTCCCCAAAATCAGTGTTACCGCTCAAATTGTTGGTCCTGTTGCATGGAATCAATAACTCATTATTCTTCT
Source organism: Pachycephala philippinensis (assembly GCA_013397055.1). Lineage (NCBI taxonomy): Eukaryota > Metazoa > Chordata > Aves > Passeriformes > Pachycephala > Pachycephala philippinensis. The sequence continues at coordinate 1,184,741 of VWZT01012161.1, forward strand.
GTTTTTAGTGTACTGATGTCTTGCTGAGAGATCAATTTTTCAAATATGAAATCCAAGTAGGAATGATCATTGGTGTGTTAAATGTGTCAGGTTGGTGGGAAAGATTTTGAGAAGAGAAAGATCATTTCCAGTGTGTGAATATGCTTGGACAGAGCCATTCCTGAATGATTAAAGTAGAATATGTTTATTGCTCTGATTATGGTCAAGCATAAGAAATCCTCTGGTATCCAGTTCTTTTTCTTTTGAAGTGGATCATCCCGTAACTTGATTGTGGGGGGTAAAAAAAAAGCTAAGCTCTCTCTTCAGGAGTTAAAAAAATTGTATCTCAACTTTCCTTACTTATTGCTACAGTACATTGGTGCTGTCTTCCATTTATGCTAATTTGTTGGCAAGATGATGTGTGAACACTTAACAAACCCAACTTGAAAAATCTTTATTGAAATAATAGCTTGATTCAGGAAGGAGAGGTGGAATAATAAGCCAATCTAAGAAAATTTATATTTAACTGCCGCCTCTGTAGCTAAGTTTCTTGTAACATGTGGAACTGTGGTTTTCAGCTTCTCTTAATTTGTGACCCCTTATGTACTTTTTTTTTTATGAGAATGATCAAGTTGATGAGTCTGAAAGCAGTTTTTTGGTGTATAACTCTCTCTAAGTTCACCCTGAATGGCTGTATGCTGGGAAGTGGTTAAGGGGGAGGGAGTGTTGTGAAAGCACATCCTTGCAGTTGTGATTTACGGTCCTCTGTAAGTACATGCCCAACGGCCTTATTAAAATTAAGGAAAATAAAAGGAAAGGAGAAGGAAAGGAAAATAAAAGTCATGTATGGATGACCAGTTTTTAAGAGAAAGCAAATGAACATGAAAAATAAAAATCAGAATATTATTAAGTGAGGCTTTAAAATAATTAAATGTGTGTTCCAAATTTGAGATTAGAGGCAGCAATAGTGGTTTACCTGTTATTCCAGTTGTGATCTTACTACCCTTTTGGGAAGGATCAACATTTATTCATAAGGTTATGTAAGTAAACAGGAGAGAGAATGTAAATAACTTGTAGATAGTATTTGTGAATTTTGCCTTTTTTTCAGACTCAGTTGTATTCATAGGTATAACTGTTTGAGACGTTTCAGTCAAAATTGGCAAAATTACTTAAACCAAAATCTTCCTTTTTTTTTCCTGCCTGCTTTCCCCATTGTTATTATGTGCCATTATTTCTTTGACTTTCGTAGAAGGGAAATGCAGTATTTAAGTAAAGTCGTTCTGTGAAAAGCTTGGACATGTTTCTTGCCTTCTGAATGTGATATGAAACAGTTGACTGGCACTTCAGTATCTTACTACTCTGCTCTGCCAGCTCCAAAGAACAAGTCTTGTCTTGTTTTCTTACTAAAAGAACAGTTTGTGTCTTAGGACTTAAATCTAAAAGATTTACTTAAAGGCTGTACAAAACTTGAGGGTTAATTAGAAGCATTGTCTTGAGTCACTGGTCCTTTGAGCTGTGCTTTACTTGTCATTGAATATGTAGCATTTGAATTTAAAACTGGGGGGTTTTGTTTGTTTATTGTTTACTGCCTAGGCTGTACCCCCTTAAGCCAGTTAAATTTTTATCTTTTGTGTGTACTTCCAAGTTGTTTGTAAGGTGTGCTCCATATCTTCTGTAGAGTTTAGATGAGAAGGTGCTTTAAAGAGCTGTCTTGTATTACATTTTACAAGTGATGACTGTTTCTGTGTCTTGTGAAGACAGATTGGGATGAATTCAATAATTTCACTCGGTGAATAATCCTATGTCATGATACAGATAGTCTTTCTGACAACTAAGTCTTGATTTCAGTGTATACAGTTACTGGTAGATATCTCCAATGTAATCTGCGTCAGTTGCTATCGGACTCTGGTTTAGTTAGTGTTGGGGTTTATTTTTGTGATTCTCTGCTATTTTTGTCATTATGTTGTCATTTTGTGTCTTGTAGAAAAGAGGAATGCTACACTATCTTACTAATGAGAATGAACAAGCATTCATTCTAAAAATTCATAAGACTTTTGGGATTTGCAAGTGTTGTTTTTACACAGCTTGCTACTACAGTGCTCCTAAATAACAACAAACAAACAGCTCTGTGAATTACACAATAAAAGTGCTAGGTAATATTTTATTGCATGGAATTCCATTCCAAGGTCCATAGCTTTGTTGGATGGCTTGCATTGACTCTTCCAAACAGCTGTAACTTAGCTGTCTTCTGCAAGGACAGGTATTGAAAGATCTTAAGGGAAAGTGGCTATTTACTTATAAAACATATTTCTGGCAATGCATCCAGGCAATGTTTTTCTCCATTCACTAGTGCTTCTCTGTTCCTTTGTATCCACAGATTTTTTTTTAGAACAGCAGCTGCTTGTATTGTACCAGAGCTGCCAAAAGTCTCAGTTAAACACTCCTGTGTAATACAGAAATTTCAAGAAATCTTATTCAGAAATGCTGTAGCATATTTTAACCTACAACCTGAACAACTTTGTAATCTTTGCACTAGTCCATCATTGAATACATTTAGAGTATGTAATCTGTGAGTGTGCTGGACCTTGAAGGTTTCAGACAGCTTCCTCTTTCCCTGTTTTCAATGATCTCTACTTACCTTAAATATTTCAACCCACAGACATGATTCTGAATCCTGTTTTAAGATCATACAGTTGGCCATCCCGAACAGTCTTCCAAAACATCAATAATCACTTGGATTGGTAACTCTGCTCCTAGAAAAGGAGAGCAGAGAAGTTCTCCCTTACTAAATTTGTTTGTGTCTGAGAGCTGGGGGACATACAGAGTAAGTGAGCTCATGTTAGGGAGAGCAATGTGCATTATAGTGGAGAGGAAGAAGAAATTTCTGTCTTTCTTTAGGGAAAGCTTGTTGCAGGGCTGTCTGTGGGAAGCACTGTTCTCTGTCACCCTGCAATGTTGGTATCAGCACAGTGTTGGAAAAAAACTCTCCTCAAGGTAATAATTGACTGCAAGTATGGCACTGCTCCAACTACCCCTGTGACAGGCACAGCAAATAAATTGTGTCCCCTTGTCAGTGGCAGCAAGTGAACTCTTACGATCATGAGAGAATTTGACAGAAGAAAGATTTCTCCTTTTTCTCTGCAGGATATAATTGTTCCAAACAGATGTAAGCATTACCCCCTGCTCTAAAGCAGACCACAGTCCAGATTAGGGTGAAGCAGGGAACCAAGGATAAAATTCATGTTAGAGCATTTACAGAGGGTTTAATTTGCTGTTCCAGCTGAACTGAGTCCCTGTGGCTGCCTCAGTGTCCTGTCCTGATATGCAATAGGGCTGCAGGGCATCACTGCTACCTCAGCAAGTGCAGTTGTAAGCTCAGTTCAGAAAGGGGCTCTCACACCAGGCTGATTCATGGTCATCCAGGAGAAGTGAGCAGAAATTCTGGGAAAATTTTTCATTCTCCCCACAAGAACAGGACTTGTTCTCTTTTGTATGTCTTGAATTGAAAGCATTTTAAATTTAACTGTTCGAGTAGAATGCTTTTTAAGGTGCATTTTAAATAATAAACTTTAAAGTTCAATGAGTGCTTAGCAAACACAGAAACTGCAGCCTTCTCTGAGAGTTTTCTTTGGAATTTTATGATGTTTGCAGTAATGTATACTTGTTTCCTAAAATTTAGATACAGCAATGCATCTACCTTGCTTTTCTTTGGGTGTGGCAGTTTGGTTTGTGTTTGTTTTCTTTTCCTTTGTTTTTTATTTGTTGTTTTTTTCCTTCCTCAATAACTAAAAATGTTTTGATGGTGAAAAATCATAGATACATAGAATAGCTTGGGTTGGAAGGGGCCTTAATGATCACTTAGTTCCAACCCCCCTGCCATGGGCAGAGACGCTACCCACTAAAGCAAGTTGCTCAGGGCCTTTTCCAGCTTGGCCTTGAACACTTCCAGGGATGGGGCATCCACAGCTTCTCTGGGCAACCTATTCCAGTACCATCACTGCCATTTAAGTGATGATTCTGAACTAAACTGGACTGCTCCTTGGGTAATATTAATTTTTGTATTTTTAATTTATTAGCCTTGTGTTCACAAGTTCGACTTACGCTCTCTAACTACTTGTATGAATTTTTTTTTTTTTAAGTACTCTTCCCAGTGCCACAGCTGCACCTACAAACTCTTTAAAGAGTATTCAAGGCAGCCTTGTAAATAACTGTAACTGACTGTATTTGATCACTTTTTTTCCTGAGACATTATTCTGTGGAGTGCAGAAGTAGTTATTCCAGGTAACTCTCCTGAGGGCCAGTCCTGTGTCATGCTGGTTTAGGTTGTTTGAGCAATGGTTTTCTGTATCGCAAGTATTCTGTGTGTAGGCCAATAGAAAATACATGTATGTTCCCTCTTTAAATTCACTAATTTACCTCTAAAGTGTTTAAACAAATCTGGTGAAACTTTGCCATCTTAAAAAGAATGGAGTAAGTTTTCTCTACTTGGTAATGGGACAACTCAATTTATAAAAGAGGATTTTTTTCCCCTTTTGTAGTAGAACAGAATTAGTTGTTTAAATGTGGTGTTTGTTTAATCAATTTGTTTTGGAAGCTGGGCAAAGGCATGGTGAGAGCAGAGAACAGAACATAAAATAGATACCTAATATGCAAATATGCAGAAGCCCGCTGTTTCTTAAGGACCAGAACAACACTGTGGTTATGTGACCAAATGTCTCTGAAAAGTTATAACTGTTCCACCAATGGTTGAGAAAATCTTGTTAGATACTTCAGTTCACTGAAGACTCGAAAGCATAAGGACTCAGCTTACAGTTTGTAACTTGGCAGTGTCTGGAGCCAAGAAAGCAAACAGTGTTGACATTTCCCTTCCTTATCATTCTGTAATCTTCTAATCCCTGCAAAAGATTGACTGTCCAATTTAGGCTCTTTGAGATACTTTTAAAGAGAAGTGTGTCAGTTTTCAAAAGATGTGATTGCCTAAATCTTAAATAATTAAAAACCCAATGCCTCTGGAAATGAAAGTCCTTTTGGATAAAAGAAATGGATTATCAGGGAGTATTATCAACATGCTGCATTTATTTTTAGAAAACATGATGTTTGCTTCCAGCAATGTGCAGTTATGGCCTCAGTACTACTAAATCTTTCCTATTACATATAAGGAAGGTTATTTGATTTAGTGACAAATAGGTTTCATCAGATTCCTGCCTTTTTCTTTTGTCAGATCTGTGCTGTCCAAGGGAAAGGTATTGGGGATGCACTTGCCAAAACATGACTGCAGATGCTTTTGAAAATTAGGTTTTCCCAAAGTAATGTAACAGCATGAACCTGCTCATAAAAGTATTGCAGAAAAACAGCAGAGCTTTATTCAAGTATGTGTACCAATAACATGTGCCATAAAAGATGATAATTTTGTCTTTATATTGACATAAATCACTTACCGGTGAGCAGTACCTATTTGTGAAAGTGGCATCATAGGAGTAGGCAATAACTGATTGGAAAGGTCATTTGATAAACCAAGAACTTCAGGCATCTGTTTATTATTGACATTCTTCTTTCCTCTCTCAAACAGAAAACAATTTTCTTTCTGTCACTCTCAAATCTCCATATAAATTGCTAAGAGTAGTCAAATACCTTGGCTTCAAGACCTGAGGGTATTTCTCCCCTTTTTGTCTGCACTTTCCAGATCCTGTAAGGCAGAGTGTGTACTTCCAATTAGTGCACCCACACAATACAGACAAATTTTTGTACAGAGATTAAAACAGACAGAGGAAAAACAGTTTTGGGGACATCCCCAGAAAACATGAATAAATCTACTGGCCTGCCCTGATTCTTCTCTTTACCTAATTTGGCTTAATGTTTGCTTATGAAACACATGCACACATGTATTCTCACTCAGCTCATAAGACTGGCATTATTAACGGGGTTATCTGGGCACTGCTGATCTTGGAAGAGCTGCCTCCCAAAAGATCTCCTACTTTCCCCTCAATTAGCAACTAAATTTTGGGCATTCCTTGCACAACTCCCCTTTCAATCATCTGTGAAATCCATCCATGTCTTAGTGTGCTTTCAGAAACATGTAAGCAGCTTGATGTTATCCATTTATGCCCACCAATTTCTCATGTCACCTCAAGTAGTCTCTTGTATTAGATAACTCAGTTACCTGACTTAGTTGGCTCAGTAAGGTAACACTTGAGACAGGGGCTAGTAATCTGCCTCCAACCTTAACAAGTTTTTTCCCTTTCTTTTTGTGCCCACTTCTATGTATGATACTAAAAGTCTTGGCTTTATTCCAGGCAGTTGTTGAAGAACATCTCCCACGTGAGGCTAATCTGATCTGCACTTTAATGTATCAAGTAAATACCATCTGCATGTTGTGGTTTAGGAATGGTACTCCTAAATCCAGTGCTCCCCCTGAGACTGTTCAAAACCACACACTGCTCTCTCACACCACCCCACCCCTGCCTTCCTCTTCTCCTTCCCACTGCAGTGGGGTGGCGTAGAGAATTGGAGGCACAAAAGGTGAATATGACAGGCTGAGAGAAGAACACTTTACTGGAAATAGCAATGAGATAAGAAAAGGAACAGTAACAGCCAAAATATTAATTAGAAAAGTGTACAAAAGAGAGGGTAATTCACATGCAAAAATGCTCACCATGGAGCCCGAGACAATGAACAATGGTAGACAGCTTCACCATTACCTTATGCTTCCAGGCACGAGGCATCCACAACTTCTCTGGGCAACCTGTTCCAGTGTCTCACCACTCTCAAAGTAAAGCATTTTTTACCAATATCTAACCTAAACCTGCTCTCTTCCAGTTTGAAACCAGTGTTCCTTGTCCTGTCATTACATGCCCTTGTAAACAGTCCCTCTTCATCTTTTTTAAGACTCCCTTCAGGCACTGGAAGGTTGCATTTAGGTCACCTCAAAGCCTTCTCTTCTCCAGGCTGAGCCCAACTCTCTCAGCCTTTCCTTGCAGGACAAGCGCTCCATCCCTCTGATCATCTTGGTGGCCTCCTCTGGACTCACTCCAACAGCTCCCTGTCCTCCCTGTGCTGGGACCCCAGAGCTGGATGCAGCACTGCAGGTGGGGTCTCACCAGGGCAGAGCAGAGGGGCAGAATCCCCTCCCTCCCCTGCTGCCCACGCTGCTTTGGATGCAGCCCAGGACATGGCTGGCCTTCTGGGCTGTGAGTGCCCATGGCTGGGTCGTGTCCAGCCTCTCACCCACCAGCACCCCCCAGTCCTTTTCACAGGGCTGCTCTCCATCTGTTCAATCCCCAGCCTGTGCTGATATCGGGGGTTGCACTGACCCAGGTGCAGCGCCTTGAACTTGGTCTGGTTAAACCACATGAGATTCCCACGGGCCACTTTTTGAACTTGTCCGGGTCCCTCTGGATGGCATGCCATGCTACAGGTGTGACAACTGCACCCCTCAGCTTCCTGTCATCTGCAGATTTTTTGGGGGTGCACTCAATCCCTTTGTCTTTGTCATTAATGGAGCTATTAAATAATATTGGCCTCTATACAGTCCCCTGACGGACACCACTTGTCACTGTTATCCATTGGGACCCTGAGCCATTGACCACTACCTTCTGGATGTGACCACCACTTCCTTATCCAGGCACTTCCTTATCCATCTAAAAGTCCATTCATCAAACCCATTTCTCTCCAATTTGGACAGAGGGGTGTTGTGAGGGACCATGTCAAAGGCTTTACAAAAGTTTGGATAAATGACATCTGTAGCCCTTCCCTAGTCCATGGATGCAGTCACTCTGTCATAGAAAGCCACTGGACTGGTCAGGCAGGAATTGCCCTTGGTGAAGCTGTGCTGGCTTTTGAATAGCAGCACTGGAACAGATTCTCTGGATCACATTTCTTGGTATAGTGTTCAATATTGATACTTCAGGTTTAGTTTATGGGATCTGGATTTCAGGGGGAGAATTATTTAATATGCTGAGAAATCCAGGTGATTCTAAACTAAAGTGCCATTTAGGCCCTAATATTGTTCTGTTTCATATATCACAAAGTTAGACTAAGCAGAACACAAACTAAGAAAATTAGTATCAGAGGAAATCATGAAATTTTTGATACTTCTCTTTTGGTTGTGAAGGGAAGGCTGAGGAAGGAGGATTGAGAGAGAACAATTGGAGTAAATAGTCAAAAAATCAGTATTTTGTTTAAAAATAGCACATAATTATGTATTTATTCTAAAAATATGAAAAATCTACATGACATTTAGTAAGTAAGCAAATTTCTTTCAACAGATGTGAGGATGCTCTTCATCTAAATTGTGTAGCATTGTATGATATTGCTTGGCATTCAATATCTTCCTGTAATTATTATTGAGATTTGTACTTCCTTGCTTGTTTAGGGAAATTTTATAGTTTATTTGTAAAACTTACTTATATTCTCGAGATCTTTTTAATGGCTTTACATATCTTCATGCAAGCTTTATGTACCATATGACAGAAACCACTTCTGAAGATCCAGTTTTCCTTTCTTTTTTTTTTTATTTTTTATTTTTAAATTCTGGATCTTGAACATCCTCACTGATGTATTCCTGGGTATATGAATATTGCACAAAAAAAAAGTGATGTAGAAATGTTAGCCTGATGGATAATACACCACTTCTTCAGATTTTAAAAAGAGCATTTATTTTTCAGTATGGCTGTGCCTTTCCACAGATACCTATTTAGGAGCAGGTGCTTTCTGTCTCTCTCTATCATCTACTTCCCTAAATTCAAGTATCTGAAACTACCAGAGAGATAAAGGAAGATAATACTGTTTCAAACATCTTTTCAGCAGCAAAATGGGATGAGTCAAAATCTTCGCTGAGTCTGCTTTAATCTGGAGTTGCTTAACTACCTTTAGCTAGTTTTTGTTGAGGTTGGAGGTAGAATAATTACCCAACTATTGCCTATGAACGTAAGTTAGACTTGACTCAGTTTCTAGCACAAAGAGCTCCTTCATAGGCCATTTCCCTTCAAATTATTCATTTACAGAAAAACAACAATCAGTATGTTTTTTCTCACTCTTAATGAGGTAAAAAAAAATATGTGCACACATTTTGTCACTAATTATATGTTTCTAGCACTTTAGTTTTCAACATTTTAATTGCTTCAGTTCAAATATAAGAGTTCTCTTAAGGCTTTACCCTCCACTTTGTGATCTTTTTTGAAAAATTGTTGACTTGGGAATGTTGGGTGCATTATATAATAAAAAAATTCTTTGATTATTGAATTAATATATATGGTAAAACTCACTTCATGTAGCTTTGACTGTCTACTTCTAAGCAGTAAAATGCAACATGAAACTGCAGATTCACAGAAGAATGGATTTTTTTTCTAGTATATAAGTACAGGTTAGTTTTGGCATTGCTTAAACAGATTATCTAGAAACTCTAAACCGATTTTTTTTTTTTTTAAAGATAATCCATATCTATGTGCTTATGTTACAGGAGGTTATGGAAGATCCAGACATAAAGAACATATGTTTTAGAGAAATATGTCACTTTTCATAACATGAAAAAGGCTTTATTTTTATAGGCTGGAGAAAATTTCTACCACGAGAGGGGCAAATAATTAATTTAAATGGTTCTAAGAATATTTAGATGCAAGGATCCAGTACTTAACCTCTAATCTCCATCAAGTCAATGCAAACTGACCACTAAAAAGTGCCAGGTTCCTACGGGACAGAGATGAAATGCTGCAATATGAACATGTTATTCCATTCAGTGAGAACATTTCAATCTTCCTCACTGCAGAGGAACCACTCTATTTCTCAGTGGTCATGAATGTATAATACGTGAGAGTATTCATATTCATTATTTAGGAAAAGAATGTTCATCGTGTTATAGGGAAATCTGAATTACATCAGTTTGTGGATCAAGGTAGGCGTACTCTTGATGAGTTTTTTCAGGACATATATTTTTGAGAGAGCAACCCATTAGAGCAACCCTTCTGTAGTACTGCGGAATGTAAGTGTATTTGTGGAAATACAGACATTAATAAATTAGGCTTTCCATTTACACTTTTAAGTAGGTGTGGTGGCTTGACCCTGGCTGGATGCCAGGTGCCCACTAAAGCTGCTTTATCTCTCCTTTCCTCAGCTGGACAGGGGAGAGAAAATATAATCCAAGACCCATGGGTTGAGATAAGGACCGGGAGAGATCAGTCACCCGTTACTGTCATGAGCAAAACAGACTTGACTTGGGCAGATTAGTTTAATTAATTGCCAATCAAATTAGAGTAGGCTAATGAGAAACAAAACACCTTCACCCCACCCCACCCTTCTTCCGGGCTAAGCTTCACTCTTGATTTTCTCTACCTCCTCCCCTTCAGTGACGCAGAGGGACAGGGAATGGGGCCCGTGGTCAATTCATTATGCGTTGTCTCTGGCTCCTAGTGGACAAGAAACTGACTCAGTCATGCTCCCTTGTAGCAAAGAAGGGCAGCAGCAGGTCAGGGGAGGTGATCCTTCCCATCTCTTCAGCCTGAGAAGGCTCAGGGGGAATTTAATATGTATAAATACTTGATGGGAGGGAATGAAGATGGAACCAGGCTCTTTTCAGCAATGCCAGTGACAGGACAAGAGGCAATGGGCAGAAATTCACATATACAAAGTTTCATCTGAACACAAGAAAACAGTGTTCTGCTGTGAGGGCAGCCAAGCAGAGTAACAGCTTGTGCAGAGAGGCTGGGGAGTCTCCATCTTGGACACACTCAGGAGTGAGTTGGACGAAGCCCTGGAAAACCTGCCCCAGCTGACTCCCTTGAGCAGAGGGTTAGGACTATATAATTTTGAGAGGTCACTTTCTAACCTCAATGATTCAGTGATTTTGATATCCCTGATCATAGCCATCAAAATTATTTTTATTTATTTTTTACCTAGTGCATCTTAACTTTTTTCAATTTATGCATGCATTTAAAAGCTTTTTTTTTTTTTTTTTTTACTTGGAGAGAAAGATTTTATTATTAAGCAACAGAACTCATCTGGAACGTGCAGACCAATTCACAAGAGAAATGCTTATTCTTTTTTTCTGTCTATATGCAGTGTTCTGAAAATGTAAATGATTTCTACAGTCTTTTCTTTGCAGGACTTTAGCAGAGATGTTTCATCTGCTAAAGTAAGCTCTCTAGAAGAATTAAGGTGCATTCATTCTCTGAATTTGTTACACTATTTACATGTCAAAATGTAGACTGGGTACCTTCATGAAAAATACATGCAGTAGCTTAACATTTCTCTGGTTTTCATGCTTTCTTGCATGAAAAAAAAACCCAAAAAGAATTTAGATTATGATACCTTATATTCCTTCTTAAGAAGAAACAACATTAGGCAAAATTATGCAAAGTACAAAACACTTCTACAAATATGAAGAATTACTCTTATTTCTTCTCCATTCTGAAGTCAAAGGGTTAATTTATTGGGACAGATAAGATGGACTAGACAAGTGGATTTAAGCCAAAATTTAGAAATTTTGGTTAATCATAGCTTTGTTATTTATGTATTTAACATTTCAAAAGATCCTGGGGACTGCCACATATTCATTGTGTAGATTTGTGTCAAAGAGATGGTTCCAAGTTATCAGCACCAGCCACCTTGAAGGCAAGATTTCATCACTAACCCCTTTAGTTCTTTAAGATGTGTCATTCTCTTGCTACGTGTGGCATTCAAAATCAACAGATGTGACCACTTTGGAACACGTACAAGAGGAGCTGGCAGAGGACTAAAACTACAGGTTTAAGCTTTAAGAACAACATCAGCAGTTTACAGCCACTAGATCTGCTGCTGAGGAAGAGATAGAAGTTTTATTTTTCCTTTTTGAGTACAGATACTCTTACATTTTCATATCCTTATTTCTAGCAGTCCACAACTCTGTGCATGTGACTTCTTGTGGGGCAGCAAGAAAATATCTTTCACTGGGGATTACTCAAAAAGCTAGGTGCTAGTTTGCAAGGGGACAGACATTTTTAATGCTGAATAGAGGGGAGGTGTTTTTAGAGGAGAAATATAAATCACAGGAATACTATTGTTTTAAAAGGACTAAAAGAAATTAAAATACTTGCTGAGAAATCCATTGGTTGAAAAGGACCTGTTGGTCAAGGATCCACCTTATATTCTGAGATTTAGCTTAATTAAAATGGGCATACAGCAATTAAAGTTTTTCCAGTTGTGTTTTAGTTTTAGATCACTATATTCTAGGTATGTGAGTCATAAGCAGCATTTCTTGGACCCAATTACCAATTAATTGGCAATAAAAGCAGCTATGGAGAGAAGGAGAATTTCTGAGGGGACAGGAGCCTTTTCTGAAAAAAATAAGCACCTAGTGAGAAACACATGAAGAATATGGTACCTCATTACTGCTACTGCAGTTAATATTGATGTTCTAATTGGTTGTATTAATAGCTAAAATGTATGGCACTTATTCCAGGGTCTAATTTCACTTGCAGTTATAATGAATAAGAGAGTTCTTGAAAGTGGTTTTTAGCTGAAGGCTTCAAATAGACACTTTTATGCCATGTAGGTTGATCAACAGGACAATCACTCACTAAACAGAGTTTAGCATTAAGTCCAGTCTCTCCAGCTATATTAAATGAATTATTATACAATAGTGTTTGGCTGCTCTCTCTAAATGGAAATAGGTTTCTCAGTATTTGCATGGTTTAAGCAAAATGATGAAAACAAATTGTGCATAGAGCTCATGCTTTTTCAGAGGCGAAATAAAAACTGAAGAAAATAAAAGAAAAACAGAAGTGGAGAGAAAAGCAAAACCTCAGGGAAATAGTAATTCACTAGCAGATAATCTGCCTAAAATTTTCACAAAAGTTTTCAAGGTAAAATGCATTTACCATTAACAAGGTAATTTTTTTTCTTATTGTACTGTATAGATACAATGGGCTAAAATCCATTAGCATTAATAGTTGTGTGTTTTGTTTTTTGGTTGAAATATGTAATGACTGTCTTACAATGATTTGTGAATATATGACTGTACAGGTCTTGTCTAGTAAATGAATTTAGGATTACCTTAGTTGGTTGGGGCATGGTGCTAATAACACCAAGGTTGTGACTTTGATCCCTGTATGGGCCATTCACTTAAGAGGTGGACTCGATGGTCCTTGTGGTGAGCCCCTTCCAGCTCAGAAGAGTATGTGAAAATTATTTTGGTGTCATTATTCTCCACGTTTTATCTTTCAGGATAGTGTTTGCATAATTGCAAAAAGCAAAAAAGCTTTATTGATGGTTGTATTTTTGCTTTCTTTTTTGCAAAATGTCATGCCCATTCAGATGCATGTGGATGTATGCATATTGTGTGTACGCAAGACCACTATTTTGTATGGTAAATATAATATCCATTGGTAGACCTTCAGAATTTCAGGCTTTTATTTTTGAACAGCCCCCTTTTCATAAAAAATGTTTGGTTTCCTGAAATAAGGTACGCTTTGTTCAAAACAGCACTAGTTCCAAATCTGTTTTCAGAAAAAGCTTTAGGATCTGTGAACCCATGGCATTGGCTCAGATGACTTAAATGATCCTTCTTTCTACTCTGGCATGATGCTGACTTGTCTTGTAATTTGCTGGCTTAAAGAAAACTTTATCTTGTCCTTTAAAATTACTGTAATGACATAGGTACAGAATTTCTAGAAGTATCTTGTGATGGTTCAATTTAACATCTTTAGCCGGATTCACCTTAACTTTTGTAGTCCTACCTAAAAAGGTGATATTAGTACTTGGCTGCATTTTATTCTGATTTTGAAACATTGAAGGAAATGGAAATGAAAGGTCATTTTAATACACAGCTCTTGAATTGCAGACATTGCAATCATTAGAGACAAAGCTCAGTATTCTCTCTGTAATGTAGCTAGGAAGAGATAATAATGAGAAAACATTTCTCCACAAAGCCATACTGGGTGCTCGCATTGCCTGTGAATCTTAATATTTCAAGATATTGTTTCTTTTTAAAGAAAAAGAAACTGGATTTTTAATCAGAAGTATTGAATGAATTGTTAGCCTATTGCTTATATTATTATGTGCAAAATGCTCTCAATGTTTATGTGCCCAATGCTCTCAGTGTTTGATCTTTCTGCGTGATTGTGGTAAAACTGAGATATAATTGTGGAGAACTAAAAAGACCCCTCATTTTTTAAACAAAAGTTTTTTAATTAAAAAATTTTAAAAGGAAGAAACTTCTGACATAACAGAGAAATTTAAAGACAGTGCACCAGTATGGTTTTAAATTAACAGTGTAAAACTCACAAATTGGAGTCTGAAATGCAGAAATTGTTTGCCCTCTGTTCCTCCACAAGCATTTGTATGGACTGAATTAATGTTACTGAATTTACTTCGTAGTTCTTACTCCATTTAGTAGTGAGAAGTGCTATGTGCAATCTGGGCAGCATACATACTTTAGTGTCTTAGTTTAAGCCATAATAGAGTAGAATCTCTTTAATCCGTACCAAGAGTTTCAGCAATATGCAAATAGACCTAAGGACATTATATTCATTTATTCATAAAACTAGGTTTTATGAATGTTGAGGCTGTGTAGAGTAGCTTCAGAAACTTGTCAGTTAGCCATTAGAAATTGGTATTAGTTGTTGAGATGATTTCTTGACTGAGAATGTAGTGAAGCATTAAGTTCTTTGGATTCGAACACCTTGACTTTGTCTTGCAGTCTCCAAGAATCCAGGCATTCCTAGCTGTGTTAACCCTGCTTCGGTAGTGCAGAGTCTATTGTAATAACTAAAACAGCTGAAAGTCAGATTTGGTATTACTGCTTTCAAGACAAAGTGTTTGCTCTTGTGTCTTGTCTTGGAAACAGACGATTTGTCAGGAGAGGTGGTGTGGTATGTAATGGTAGAAAGGCAAGGTGCGTGACATGATCTTCATGAAGAGAGAGTGCTAGACTAAAGATACTGAATCTCAAAGCACAGCCTACAAACAGACCTCAGTGTAAAATCTGGAAATGCCATTTAGGGTTTTTTTCTAGTTGCTTTCAGAAAACCTGTGAAGAGATAGGATAGAGTATCATGCTTTGGTGTGAAACGGCCTCTCAGGTTTAATGTAGCTTTGTAGAAATGCACCAAAATATATGAGCAAGGAGCAGTGGTTCCTGTACCTGTCTGTAACAGGATGTAGAATGCTGAAAGAATGTAGGGCAGTCAATAGTTAGCATCAAGTAAGGCAAGAATGAAGGACAAAGGTATTTTAGGATCCCTGAGTGTTTTAGCAGTGACTGAACAGGCACATGACCTTGAGTTAATGCAACGGAAGCCAGCCAGCCATTTCCATATTCCATAGGCATGCTGCTGTCTTCCATACCACTCTCCCTTGGTAGTAATGGAAGCAAGGCTAACACATTAAAAAGTCTGATATGGGAGCAACATAATTAGCAATAAGAGAAATAAATTAGTTATTTTTTATTACATTGTTCAGTTTATTTTAATTTGCTGTAGTGTGAAAAACAAAACATCTCAAATAAAACTAAAGCATGGCATTTACATAACTGTGTCCTGGATTTAAATCACTTTTCAAGGAACAAGGAAGATTTAGGATTTACAACAGACAGTCATTAAAAGGGGATGTAGAGAGAGAAGTTATCAAGTCAGGCCAGAACAAATGCTGCAGAAGGGAACTTGGTGCAGGTGAGCAGTGAAGTCGCCTATTAACAGCCTGGTTTTTATGAGTACCTCAGTCATGCCTTTGGGGATAGGCAGCTATTTCCCTGCCTTGTGAAGCCTATTGGAAGGATGAAGAGGTATGCAGCTGGCTCTGGCTCTCCTTCTCTCTTTAGTGTGTGGAGCACTAGTTCAAGATGTAGGAGTCTAAGCTTTGGTTGGTTTTTTCCTTCTGTCCAGATACAAAATTGATTGGTAGTCTGAGCTCTCTAGCTCTTTGGCTTTAGTCTGAATAAAATGCTTGAAAACAAAAATTAGTTGGGGGAAGAATCTGTGTCTCTTGTTAAAGCTATGCTGTTTTTCAGCCATGACTTCAAGGTTTATGGACCAGAGACAATATGAGAGAGAGAACTTTACTTTTAGCCTGCTCATGAGGACATCCAAGTGCAAGAACAAAACTAAGGATACCAACATGGCTTTTGGGGTGGGTTTTTTTGTGGCAAATATAAGGACTTCCTGAAATATGGCACTCATCTTTACCATCTTCCTCCCTCTGTCACCCTCCTGCCCTGGACCTCAATATCATAAAACAACCCACATTCTGTCAGCTATTGGAAGGAGAAAGAAAAGAGTATAATTTTGTGAAGTTGCTGATAAATGCCAGTATATTTTTCAATGCATTCCACCCAGTTTGCCTGGTATCAGTAAGTCAAGTTATTCACATTCCTCTCCTGTAGAAGGTATAACGAAGGTATATTGTAGCCTTAGACATGGGTGTGGGAAACTGCTGAGACAGAGGATTATATCTGCCTTTTTGTTGGGACAGTACCACACACATGTCTAACCAAGAGTTTAAACATAAAATTAAGAATGTTTTTGTGTGCTGTCCTTGTGAAGGGGATGCTTTCCTGAACAATGAGTCTTTCTGTTGATGACAAGTCATGTTGCTCAATATAGCTTCTTACTAATTTCAAACTTAAATGGTTTTTATTTTTTTTTAACTTCGCTATCTCCTTGTTGACAGTGTTTCTAAATAACAGTTCTAAAAAATTAAAGATGCAAGTATTCGGAAAAGTAGGGAAGGCTTACATCTGTGTGGTGCTGTAGAGCATAATCTAGACTTCAAGTAAAGTACCAAGCTGAATTTCCAGTTTAAAACCTGTTCTACTGATGAATAACATTATCAAGCAACTTTTTACCCCTGCAAATGGTAATGGCTCTTCTGCTGAGTCCAGAGCTGTTTCTCTATTCTTGAGTTTTCAGTAACAATTTTTACATGAACCTCTGACTACTCTATGTTTGAACTGAAAGTTTCCCAGAAACTCTGTGATGTATGGTATGACTTCATTCACATTTTCCTTTCTCTTTTCTTCCATGCTTCTTTTCTTTCTTCCATCTCTTCCTCCCTTTTCAATCCCTACTAACCTTTAAGTTGCAGACTAATCACAAAATTTAATTCTGTGGTTAGTGCATCCCTTCTTATTAGCAAATAGTAAGAATTATTTCTTATTCCTATTAACTGCCTGCTTCTTCAAGAGTTCACATCTTGTATACTGTGACAATTTGGAGGCATAGGACTTTTCCCAGCTGTAAATGTACCATCTTGCTTGTGTCTTACTATGACTACTACCGAAGGCTATATTCAGCATTTCCTATTGCAATATATTCAATTCTTGCCCTTTTGTTCTTTCAAAGTCTAGGATGTATGCGGGTTTTTTCCCAAGTAATGCAGATTTGTTTGGTTTTGAATTGCAAGTATTTCTGCTGGGGACATTGGATGGCATTTATCTCTGCCCGTGTAACTTTTTCCTTTACACATATTGCACGTTTCCTCTGCGCATTGCCCATACCTAACACTAATCAACTGATTTTTAGAGTGGTGTAAGACTGAAACAAAAAGTATGTGCAGTAAATCTCTGAAGGTTAATATTGATTGGAGGAAACTATTTTAAAAGAGCTGAATCACAACAATTAATTAATTTGAAACAATGAGCTTTTCTAAAGACATGTTCCAAAAACAAAGCAGTAGATCAATAGGGATCCTAAAATTCAAGTGACGCACTGAAACATCTAAATCACAATTATTTCTACTGTGTGTGCTGAACATATTGGCAACGATTGCTGTTGATGGGTAAAAGCCTGCCTCCAAAACCTGATGAGCAATTTTGCCTCTGGCATCAAAAGTAGATGGGATTCTGCTGTTTTGTTGGTATAAGAAGTAAACACCAAGAAGTTCATGACTTCTCTGTCCAGGGAATAGAGAATAAGACTTGGGGCTATTCTCCATCCTGGTGTCTGTCTTACAAATACTCTTCCTTAATATCTGAAAATTGCTGTCTTTCTCCTGTTGCATCTTATAAAAAAGAGATATTGCAGTCTGAGAGCACTGCATAAAGGACTATTTTGTAGTCTCCTCCTCTAAGACCGCTGTGAAGAGACGTGTTGTATGAGGAGGAAAGAAGGACTATTTCTGAACAGTATTGTCAGGATACAAGGGTGTCTAGAGAAATTAATAAATAACCATTTTACCAGCTTTCTTTGGCTGTTCTGCACAGATGTTGCAGCAGTTGTTTCCCAGAAACCTCTCTGGACAATTTTTTCCAGAGACGTGAGGCAGCTGTAGGTGGCCATATTTACTGACACTGAAATCTGCAAATGGAAACAAGCTGTTTATGCTTTTTGTTTCTTTAAAAAAAAGGTGGAAAAAAGAAGCAGGGGTAGGCAGCAGAAAATGGAAAAAAGCCATTGTGCATTGCTTGCTGTTCTTTAGACTGTTGTATGATGCTAAGCAATATCCCCTGATAGAACTTGAACAGGGGCTGAGATTGTTATTAACGATCAGTACAGGATATTTGAATAGTTTAGCAATCGATGCTGAATATCAATTTTGTTCAAATTACACCAAGAATGTTTTTCTTCTTTTCATTCCCAAGATAAGTAGTACATCTTTTGTTATCCTGGCAATAAATAATTTTGCTACACATTGGGTTGTAATTTTACAGTTGCTCCGATGTAATTTATTTACTTTTTAAGATGGCACCTTTCCTGGGGATGTAATTGAGTCATTTGTTTTGAATAAGTGAAATTTATTTTCAGCCATGTCTCAGTAGAATATATGTATTCAGGGAGATAAAGACCTCTAGTGTAAATCTTGCCATGCAAAAAAACATCATATTCAGTCTTTATGCACCTTTAGAATTCTTCTATCATGGTGCTGCAGTACAGTGTAAGCTGTAAGACATTATCTAGTTCTTTGTAAGGTACAGGTAAATGACGTTAAATGAGATCCATTTACCAAAGGGAAGTATCACCATGATAATTCTCCCTAATATGTAGAAATTCAGACTTAACTCCCAGTCAAATACATTCACAGAAATATAATAATAGGCAGAATAATTTTTTTTTTTTTAGAACTAGGTTGCAGACTGGTTTGTTAAAATAATATATTATACTAAAACAGGAAGTGCCAAATGTCCATTACAGTAGTTGAATATTCATATATCTCAGTACTGCCAAAGGTGAAGGAAAAATGAGCGTAGAAGCACATAAAGAATCAGACAAAAAGATGAGCTAGGAATGCCATAGTGTGTGTTGCTTTAGTTATTGCAAACATTGGCCAAAAAAGAGATACAGAAAACCTCACAGAGAGTTATCTATGAGATCTTTTAAACTGTCGTGGAACTGCTTTAACAAATGCCTGTTCAATATCTGGCAAATGAAACTTTTTTGTCAGGTATGAGCAGAAGTGATTCTGTTGAGATTACCACTGTAAAATAAATACATTTTATTCCTCTCTCAGCTGCTTTCATTTGCAGCATCTATTTACAGAAAAGAAACTACATATTGAGAACTTCATCATTTAGGCCAGTCAGGTGCTATTTAGGGCTAGTTGCTTACACAGCCAGGAAATATAAACTCGTTGGTGTTCTAGATCTCCTAGTACGGGGCTGCTTCATGATGGATACCTAACCTGAAAATGTCCTTCTTAATAATGCCTGGTTATGAAGAGTTAGCATCTGGGGTATATTCCTGGCTTCCCAACAGTCTTGAGCATAGAATCTGTCAGTACATAACTTCTGGGGTTTTTTTGTTGTTTACTTGAATCAATATAGTTGGGAATTACAGAGGAGCTACAGCTAACTAAAACCAATTCTTTTCAGATGTCCTAATTTTCTAGTCTCACATTTCAGATGTGGTTGATTAGCCTGTAGCTATGTAGCTGTAATTTTACTCTTTCACCTGAAACTTAAGTCATAGCTACACACTTTCAGCTGTTGTAAACTAAGTTAAGAACAGTCATGATTTTGTAGTGAATTAGGATGTGCTGAGCAATGCATCATTGGTGATTAAACTGTGCTGGAAGCAAATTATCATCTCTCTGAAAGTCTCCTGTGGCAACAAAGGGTATCATGCTGACAATATGAACAGAGACCCTCATACGCCCCGTGAGTGTGGTTTGGTTTAGTAGCAGCATATTTCAGTGACTGGAGTGGACTGAATTTTCCTACCTTTCTTATTTGTAGGCAGGTGGGGAGGTACCTTCCTACAATGGAATCACTGCAAAACTACATCAGCAGCTAGATCTGTCTTTGAAAAACAAACTATCCCTTCTGAGGTAATGATGATGTTTGGTCCCATTTAAAATTGTTTAAAGCTTGTATTTCCCTTCAGGGAAAGTAGGAAAATCTCTCATTATATTTTCACTTGAAAGATTGCACTTCCTTGTTGTGTATACGTTTGTACATGTGTTTTAATAGAAGTAATTTAATAGAAGTACAGGGAAATTGAAACTTCTGGTTTCAGAAAGAAGTGTGTCTTGCTGTACTGGCTCTAGGCAGTAAGGTTTTGGTAGCAGGGAGGTGGGAGCTGCAGGAGTGGCCTCTGAAGGGAGATATCAGGGTCTGCTCTGTGCTGGACACAGCTGGTTCCAGCCCTCTCTGTAATGGACCCACTGAAGAACACAGTGAGCCCATCAGCCACAGTGGGCACTTCTGGGAAAAGTTATGTAAGACAGGTCAAGAGCAAACAGAAGATCTGAGGGTGGAGCTGAGATACAATTTGTGTGCTGAGAATTATCTTAGCATGGGTGTACTGGCAGTTTGGGAGGGTAGAGGACTGTGAATGCCCATTTGCCAAAAGCTTTTTAATTAAATCTATTTATCAATTATCAAGAATATATCAGCTCTGCTCCTCTTAGATGTTGTCGTATTTCTTTGGTGAGGCCTTAACATAACCTTGTACAGATTGTAAATAAAGCTAATTAGAGTGGTGGTTTGTTTGGGTTTTTTTAATGTTTACCTTTCTACCAAAGAGAATTAACTCACTTACTACGGTACAGGAAGGCATATGGATGGTTCACACTTTTTTTTTTTCTCCTTCCACAATCTTGCCTTAATCAGTATTTTGGGTAACATTTCTGTGACATCTCTGCTTCAACACCTTCCACATCCACATAATAAACCAGTAAACAAAGTCAGTGTGAGACCACAGGGCAAGAAAACACCTTGGTAAGTACATGTTTACTTTACAATTATGAGCTAACTATGTGGAGATACAGAAGTATTTCATGCTAATTTTACTAAATTATCATATGATTACGCAGGTAGATTGACATCTGCAACGTTGTCTGAATGCCAGGCAAGCCCAGCAGCAACATATTGTATAAATTCACATTTTAACAGCATGAAGCTCAGTCCCACAGGTCTGCTATTCAGCTCTTGTTCCCAATCAAGCTGTCAGTATTATTTGGTGTGATTCAGGTGCTTATATGTACTAACATTGCTATATTGTCTCATTCTGAAAGCAAAAAAAAATTAGTATACACCTAAATATGTAAAATAGGATTACCAATTCAAGTAATTATATGCTAGTATACATCACCAATAAAACATTTAACTCCAGTTCCCATCCTCATTTTTACCCCCTTATTGACTTTTATTTGTCCCTTCTAGGTCCCATTACTTATCACTTTCCCTTTGTGAATTAAAGCTATTATCATTGTATATACAATTTCTTACTGTTATGAAAATTATGCATAACAGCTTTTATCTGTGAGATATTTAATCACAGTATTTTGTACACAGAGTAAGAACATTTGTGCCCAAGTCTCAGAGAACTTTGGAGACATCAACAGCAATTTCTAGCCTTTTCCCCCCACCAAACCAGGGGAATGGAAGACAAAAAGTAAAGTTAAAAATTATACTATCAGGCATTGGTCCTGCCCGAGGGTCCATCAGCTGTGACTCTGTTCAGATGCATGTGGAATTCAAAGGGGCCTTCTGAGAGAGCAAGATGTAATACCATAAAATGAAGTAAACAAGATTCCAACAGGGATGAGAAAGACAATCATATTCATTATTCAAGCATTGTGACAAAAGGCCACAAACTCCTCATGCTTAGTCCTTATTCCTTTCAGTGAAGACCCTCCTTGCCAGCTAAAGGCCATTGGGTTCAGTTCTTCAGTTTACTACTAAGGGGAGGCAACCCATGTACCTGAAGAGGGCCAGTCATATGTCTAGTATTAAGAGCTCAATTTATATAAACTGTAGGCCTGCCCCATGAGTGGGCCCTTTTCCATGCAGGGGTGTTGATCTGCTGGAGGGCAGGAAGGCTCTGCAGAGGGATCTGGACAGGCTGGAACAATGGGCGGAGGATAACTGTATGAGGTTCATACAAGTTGTGTAAGGCAAAGTGTTGGGTCCTGCACTTGGGTCAGAACAACTCCTTGCAGTGCTCCAGACTTGGGTCAGAGTGGCTGAAGCACAGACCAGCAGAAAAGGACCCTGGTGGTGCTGACTGACAGCAGGTGGAACATGACCCAGCGGTGTGTCCAGGTGACCAAGAAGGCCAATGGCATCCTGGTTTGTATCAAAAATAGTGTGGCCAGCAGGACCAGGGAAGTGACCATCCCCCTGTACAAGGCACTGCTGAGGCTACACTTCAAGTCTTTTGTTTAGTTTTGGGCCTCTCACTAAATGAAAAACATTGAGGTGCTGGAATGTGTCCAGGGAAGGGCAAATGAAGCTGGTGAAGAACACAAGTCTAATGAGAAGTGGCTGAGGGAGCTGGGGTTGTTTAGGCTGGAGGAAAGGGAAATCTTATTGCTCTCTAAAACTACCTGACAGGAAGTTGTAGTGAAGTGGGTTTCAGCCTCTTCTCCCAGGTAGTAAGTGATAGGTTGAGAGGAAGTGCCCTCAAGTTAAGTCAGGGAAGGTTTAGTTAGACATTAGGAAAAATTTCTTCATGGAAACAGTGACCGAGCATTAGAACAGGCTGCCCAGGGAAGTGGTGGCATTGCTATCCTGGAAGTGTTCAGAAAATGTGTGGATATGGCACCTGAGGACATGGTTTAGAGGTGAACATGGTGGTAGTACTAGCTGATGCTTGGTCTTGATTTTAGAGATCTTTTCCAACCATAATGCCTCTGTGATTCTATTGAAATACAGATGAGTGACAACTGCAAACCCTTGTCCTTCCCATGTGCATTGTCACTGGGCATGTAGGCTATTTCTTCCAACATCTAAATAAATCCTCTTTCATTATTACACTGGGCAGACTGGGAATCAGTTCAACCAGCAGCTCTCAGGCAGGACTGGCAGGGAGATAGTTTTGTCTTTCTTGGGGAAAATGGCTGTGTTGGCGTTTCAGTGTAACAGTCAGTAACTGCATGTGCAGAAGCAGGGTGAGGAATGATCCTCTGTTGGGATGAGTGATGTGTGAAATCATTGACAAGTCTGTGAACAAAGGGCCTGCCAAATGGCGTTCTGGCATCAAGTCTGATACCCACTCTTCTTTGTTGTTCCTTGTTTATGGTTCTTCTCTGTATGATGTAGTAACTTTGTGATTGCCAATTTGACGCATCTGGTGTTCACTCTGGATAAAATTGTTTTTCCCAGATGTGCTAGTCTGGAGAACACTTTACCTGTACAGAATATCTCCTTTGCATGGCAATGCCTCAGATGATTTCAGTGTTTGTATCAGAAATCAAGAAGGCTAAGATAAGAAGGAGGCTAAGAACAGCGGTACTGTTTCCAGTGAATCCAGCTGAGAGCATGAGAGCTGGTGGACCCAGCTGGACTACTATGTTGGGCTCAGATGGAGTAGTTTAAACTTTGGCACAATCATCTGCAGCGTTTATTCAGTATGGTGTGTCATCATAAAACCATAGTATGGTTTGGGTTGGAAGGGACCTTAAAGATCATCCAGTTCCAACCCCCCTGCTGTGGACAAGGACACATTCCACTAGACCAGGTTGCAGGAGACACCCACAACTTCTCTGGGCAATCTACATTCCACTACTGACATTGGTAAGCTGCAGTTTTCATACCGTAAAGACATGACACACGCCTTTAGAGTCACATCAGTCTTCAGGATCAATATGTAAACTGATCAGAAATTTGCAAAAGGAGGAGAAAAGGGGAGTGAATCATACTCCTGAAAAGTGCAATTTTTGCTGAAAGCTTCTACACAGCTGAAAAGGCAACCAGGTTTTTGTTTATTTTAATGATCATTTTGGATTCTGTAATAAAGCACAGCAGGTAGGTTGGTTCTGCAGATTTCAAAAGAAAATGTTCATCTGTACAACAGAGCACATTTTTAAGCAATGGTGCTTTGTATAATGTGATTACTTTCATAAATAAAATTGTTAAATCTCTATTTTAGAAGTAATTCAACTTTGAAAGAGGTTGAACAAGATATACTTGTCAATTAATAGTACATTTGCAGAAGAGGCTAGATAGCAAGAGGGCATATGTGTAAATTCCCACAAGGTCAAAATAATAATATTTAAAGGAGCTTGTAAGATGAAATGAAACAATAGAGAAATCTGTGCACCAATATCCTGATTTGTCTCTGGAATTATTATGGTCTATTTGTTTACTCTTCAGGATATTTGAATGACGTTTCGTAGTTGCAGTAGGCAACTTGTTTGATTATGATTTCAGACATTTTCTGACATGGGGGCTGGATGTCATCTGCAGTTCTAGTTCATCTGGACCTTGTCCTGCAACTTGTCTTCAGAATACTGAATCTCTTGGTGTACTAAATTGGAAAGAGTTGGTATTTTAGTACAAGAGAAGGATCGGTTATTCCAGGATATGTAAGTTGCTGGGTTTTTTCCTGCATAGCAGTTAAATATCTTAGTACTTTTATCTTCAGCAAAATATGCATGAGGTAATTTAGGAAGCAGTTTTTAATTAATTTTAATTAGGAGGATCTATACTGTATACTAAATGTGAAAAAAGGGGAAAGATTGGAAAGGAGGACCTACCTCAATGTGCAACATTCTGCTTCTAGTTCTACAGTTCACATCCGTCACTTGAAAAAAATAAAGACCACCTTCTGTACAGAACTTTTGTCTCAAATTGTATATATTTAATAAAATATATTTATAAAATTTAATGTATTTAATCTACAATTTAGAAATTAAAGATAACTACAGCTCTAAGTCCTGCTTACATAGGTATCTATTTCCACTGCTGCCTTGTTCTGCATGGCAACTTGGCCAACCTATCCCAGCTGTCCGCTTTTCTTGCCCCCATACTGAATGCCTACTCTGCTCCCAGTGGGCTGTGGATTGCCTATCCTTCCATTTGCTTTGTCCTTACTCTAATACCATGACTTACTTTCCAATTTTTGGGTGCAATTTTCTTCAATAGCCACTGAGTTGTGTCAGTATAAGAATTTTCACTGATCCTCTCGCCATTGTTGTTCTTTGCTAGTCCCCTAATTTACAGTTGAGCATTTTTGATTTATTTTGTCCCGAGCGCTGTGGTCTTTCTGCGGTGATTGCTTTTCTGACTTGATATTTGGAACACTCCCCTGACTCTAATTTTACTCATCCTGCACAGATTTCATCAGCTTTCATAGGTTCTCATGGTTCTTGTCTTCCATCTCCATTGTTCATTCCTTTTGTGATATTTAGTCAGTAACAATGCTCAGGTGTCAAAGTTGTTTGACATTGAAAGTGCAGAGGTGTGTCCCTAGGATACTGCAGCTCTGTGACATATCTTTGAATGCCTCATTAATTAATTGGCTTAAGTAAATTAAAGAAGCCCTGTAGAGGTGAGATGAGTTGTCTGAAAAGTCACTCCCTATTTCCCATTTTTCACTCAAAAGTGTTTCCTTTGGGAAAGATGTGGAGTGCCTAGCTTTTTTTCTTCCTTTGCCGGTTGAGCAGCAGTGTATAGAATTGAAAAAGTCAGTGTTGATTCTGGTGTCATTGTTTACAGCACAGTGAACAGAAGTCATTACTCTCATCACCTGCCACTGCAATGTGAAATTACACTTTTTAAAAATTCATCTGTCCAGCCACAGGAGCCAATCTGTGGCTACTTGAAACCCTTTTCTGTTAGTTTGTGATTGTCTTGGGTGTTTGACCACAGATTTTGGTGTTTGGCCAAAGACCTCCTTTTCTCTCCATCTTTTCACTGTTCTCTCCCTTTTCAAGTCTAAGTTTAGAAACTTCCTACTATAAAGCATAAAATGTTAACAGAAGAGCGAGCATAGCATTCAGAACTAGATGACCTCTTTGAATTTAATACCTGTGAATTGTACATTAAATGTGTTCAGTGAGAGACAAAATAGCAAGATGCCTTGCTTTTCACCTGGGTGTTTTTCATGTGCACGTGAACCTACTTTTTGAAATGGTGCAGGAGAGTAGAACAAATGTTAGGAGGGTGAAGAGGTTCTGCATACAGACACTAGCACCTTAAAAATGGTGCTAGGGCTTAGTCAGTCTTGGCCAAAGTCCCAAACATTTTTGGTAATATAATACAAGTGTAAAAGAAAAAACATGTCATGTCATTTTTGTTAAATGCTGTAAACCAAGGCAGTGTGTAGCTGCCACCTCCCTTCTTGCTAATCGAGTTTCATTAGCGAATGTGTGAGCAAGGTTAATACCTTTGCTGATAGTGATCTCACTCACATTGCACAGTGAGTTTCAGAACTCTGAAACTGCAACTACTCAAGCCCATGCAGAGTGAACAGCGTCTTGCACCTGGCATATTATCCTGCCATGAGGCAGTTCAAAGAATGGATAACAGGAGATGTCAGATCTGCTTTTAGGCAGCACAACTGTGAAACATTGCACCTGTTATGTCCAATAGTGTGAAAACCCAGCTTGGTTTTATTGTTTCCTTTCAACAGAGAAAATGTTATGTATCTAATTATTTCTTGTCTCTTTGTTTAATTGTCTTTATTAACAAAATGAGCAGATTTTCTGCATAGATAATAAGAATATAAATTAAAATAATACAAATAGTTTTAATTTGAGAAATTACAAAGCCAGTATTTCGTCAAATGACAGAACTGTAATATTAAAGTTTGCAACATTGGAGCTGAGCACATAGATTAATATGTTCCACTCTTGACTGAAAAGATCTAGGCTCGATGTCTAGGGTAAAATTGTGTCATTGAACGTTTTGGACGTGTGTCTTCGGACTTTCTGGGTTCTAGAAGCTCAAAAGACAGCTGAAGTGCAGACTTAAAAATAAGTCTCATTTGTGCTCCTGCTTTTTGGAAACATCTGAGGCTGATGCTGGGCTGAAGTGGGATTTCACAGTGAGATACCCAAGGAATGTCCATCCCATTAAGTGTTCTAGTGCATAAAGCCATATCACCCAGCTACTGCTCTGTAGCCGTGTTAGTCTAGCACCAAAGCTAACATAATCACTCTGAGGATTTAATTAGCTGAAGTGCAGTGTGGTAGAGGTAGGGCTATACTGCTCCTGGCTCTGCAGTTACTGTGATTTTCCTCTCCTTTTGCTCTTTCTTCACTGTAATCAATAAACTTTCCCCCACTTTTTTTTTAAGTGCAGCTTTGGTGAGTTGACCAGTCACATTTCTCTAGTACAGCTTTAGATTTGTGCCTTTAGGTGGAGCTCCATACTCATCTTCTGCTGAGGCAGACTCACTGGTGTGAAAGAACAAGCAAACCAAAAAGGCAAACCCTAAAAGACCACTTCTAAGTACAATATCCAATTTGTAAAATTTTACAGAAGAACATGCTTAAAATTTTATAACAGAATGTTTCCAGTTCTCAAAATAATGAGAACTGATAGCAGTTTTATGGTTAAAAAAATCATGTTGTTTGTTTCCTTTACTTGCTCAATCATCACAGTGGAAGCAATTTCTTCCTGTTTAGGCACCTTATTTAGCCTTATAGAATTTTAAATCTTAGTCAGGAAAAGGTAGTAAAATCCCCTTTATTTTTCCTTCTTTTTAATGGCTGCTCTAATATGAATGTTTAAATACGAGGCTATGACTTGCTTCCTGACAAAAGGATGTGTCAGAGGTCTGGGTTTGTCCATGGTTTTCTTCTGTGAAGCATTTAGATGTAGCTGATGTCACAGCCTGGATCGGTCCTTTGCGTTATAATCCCCTATTTAGCACAAAGTAATTTCAGAGTCACCTCTGTCCCAGTGAGCTCTGTGTGTGAACTTCCTCAGGTTTAATGGAGGGATTTGATTTCTGTCATGAGAAGAACAGTGCAATCATGCTACAGAATGGCTGCTCTTAGTCACTCTTGTAATTAGCTTATTTCTTTCTGTGGGGACTAGGAGGGTTGGAATGTTTCTATGCTGAGATAACTGAATTTGGGTCATGATGTGGAAGATTTCAGGTGATTTTTCACCTATGTGGGTTTCAGATCTTCACTGAATGACCTTGTTTGTTTGTTTGTTTGTTTTCTTACTGTTTAATCAGAGGAAATAAAAAGAAATCTCTGTTCCTAATGGTTATTACTGGAAGAACTGTGGTTTTGTCTTGCTGGCTTTTCAGTGACATAATTTTTTCCATTCAAATATCAAGATACAAACGCGGCACTTAAAAGAAATCTCATCCCCATAATGACTTTATCCATTCTTCTCCAGAGAGTAATGGTGATTAGCTGTCAGTGTGCTTGGAAGAATGGGTGTGAGTAAATCACTGGTATTTGGAAGACAGACTAACAGAACCCCCCAGGTACAGACTCGGCAGTATATGCTGAGTGCTCCTGCTGTGTAGGGAAATGCATATTGGCTCCTTTAATGTACTGTTAGTCTGCTTACATGTTATACTATAAACCAAAACAATTTATTCTGGGACAAATGATTTTTAAGAACAGGCAGCGGATGCCTTTTGAAGCACACAGTTTTCATTTTGCTGTGTCTTTTATATAGTATGTTGATATTGTCCATTGACTGCATTATGCTGTCAAAAATGTGTATTCTTCTCAGAATCTGTTTTGTTTAATTTCTTACAGAAATACCTTTGCAGTATATGGGACTACATTTATGCAGGTTGAGGGATTACTTGTGTGCCTGGAATAAGGATTTGTTGGAAAAAAAAGAAAGATGGGTAAGATGTCAGATGATAACACAAATATCCCACTACTCTCTCTAGCATTACAGTTTTACTGACAGTGGTTATTCCAGTTTTTGAACACCTGAAATGGAACCTTGTTTACAAATAGCTCTTGCTGTTTAAATATTTAAGAGCACTAAGATAAGATTTCCTGAGTTTCAATGACATATATGATAGTATGGTGAAGAAACATTAGATTCTTACAATCAAGAATAAAAGAAAAACATTCTTCTGAAAATAGTGGCTAGCCTAATTTTAAGAAAAGGAGGGAAAAGATGAGATAGTAAGAGTAGATGGGAACAACTTCTGCGAACTAAAAAGTGACAGCTTGATAACATATCTGAAATGCAGTGTGATATTTGTTTTCACAGGTAAGCAGACTTGTTACTGACATGGTTCCAACACGATTTTTTTTTTTTTTTACTTGATATATAAATATTAAATGAACAGAGTATTTTATGTTGAATTGACAAGGCAAAATCTTTCTATGATGTTTCTCTGACCAGGGCAGTAATTTTAGGGAAGGTTTTGGTCGAAACCATTCTGGTAGTGGTTTATAGACTAGGAGTAAGACTTGACATCTCAGCTCTGTTTTATTTACTTTACCCTTTCTTTCTTATCTTGTTTTTGTCTTTCCTGAGTTCTCTTTACCAAGCTTCCCTTCAAAAGGAAATAAAAACAAGACTGCTTGTATTTGTAGGAGAAAATACAATCTATTCCTTTTTTCCATCTCTGGACCATGGGTTAGCTGATTCTACCTTCGCTTTCCTCTAGTCTAAAGTTCAGGCTGCAAAGGTTTGTGATTGATGCCATAAACATGCTGCCCTCTAGATAAAGATTCACCTGGTCTGTCCTCCCCTCCCCAAACTAAATTCTTAATTTTAGCTTGTATCTTGCATTAGAGATATGGATATAAGGAATTTGTGACTTGTTTTAAAATCCTAGAGACTGATTAGGTCTGTTCTGATCTGTTCATGTTTATTTGTAGCTCTTCAAAAGGGCTAGGACAGGCAAATAGGTCATGCCAGTGTGTTTCATGCTGATAGTGCCTGGAAGCAAGTGAATGCTCTTGGTGCAAAGCTATGTCAAATCTGTCTTATGGGACTGATGCTAAACTATTAGAATGCCAATTTTACTCTTCCTCTGCAGAATGGATGTTTCTGAGGCACCTTGGGGAATGGATGTATTGATATATGGATGACTTGTGGGAAAAGAACAGGGGCTCTAGAACTGACATAAACTAAGAAACAAAGAAACAGGAGTGGGGAGATCCTGGAAACTGAGTATACAAATTAGATGGAAGAAAAAAAGTAATGGAGAT
Source organism: Pachycephala philippinensis (assembly GCA_013397055.1). Lineage (NCBI taxonomy): Eukaryota > Metazoa > Chordata > Aves > Passeriformes > Pachycephala > Pachycephala philippinensis. Next base: position 1,214,993 of record VWZT01012161.1, read on the forward strand.
GTATTAAGAGCATATTGGAAATATTCTTGCTCACAAATAAATGTTCCTTTAGTTTCAGAGTATGTGCTAGCTCAGTTACAGGAATTTTCATTGTGATTATTTGTCTCCAAAAGCAGTTATAGACCCCAAGGTTACACAGTATAGCCAGTTTCTCTTTTTCAACTACGCTTTTTGACCAAATTCAACTGCTGGTGGTAGTCTGCAGATTTACTGTAAGAGTAAGCCTAAAGTGTGTGATATTGGTGATACAGTATTGATCATGTTGTAGAAACAGAAGTTGAAGGGCTTTTCTTTCTCTGTCTCTAATTATTGTGTGTTGTATTTTGTCAGTACTGCATCTTGGAATGTGGGATTCTGTTATTGACTTGACAACCCTTGAATTAAACCCTTAACTGTGGTTATTGTGGTTTGTGTCCATTTGCGTTGTGGTATAATTCCATGTATACATTCTTAATGTGCTTGGCCCACAGCAGTGTCAGATTGAATAAAAATCAGAATGATAACAGCAAAACAATTAAGGATCTATTCCAAAGTCCATAGAAGTCGCCCAAAAGAGTCCCATTCAGCACAGCTGCCCTACTGCATTATGCCCCACCAAAAAAAAACCCCAAAAAAACCCTCTTGCTAAAATAATTTCCTATTTAGAAGTCCTTATTCAATGACACAATGTTTTGATTATGACAAAATCCTAGAAACGGGAGTTCCTTTAAGAAATTTTATGAACTAGTCTTTAAAATCCTATGTGTTATTTGCTCTACATCTCTAAAGTTTATAAAATCATTACTAGTATTCTCTTGTGGGGTCTAAACCCTGTGAAATTCTGTGAAATATTTCCATTTGTTATGTGCTTAATACAAGATAGAGTCATTTTTGCTGATGTCTTCCTGTTAAAACTTGTAGCCATAGATCATTGTTTTCTAATGACAAAAATAATTAGCAGTAAGACATATTAATGACTGTGTTATCAGGTAATGATGTCTTCATTAATGCATGGCTCTAATCTCTGGAATAACTTTGTCACTAGCTGCCCGTGAAAGGAATGCTTAGACAGGAGGGAATGCTTTGATGTACCCACTGTCCAAATTCATTAACTGCGTAAAACTCAATCCTGTCTACTGGATGGTGAGGCTACATCTGAGGTCTTTAAAGGCCAGACTTGAATTCCCTTGAATTTACAGTGTAAACTCTCAGTGGTACCTGTTTTGGTTTTGTATGTGCATGCATTTATGGAATTCAAATCCCATATAGCTGATCAGAGAAACTTCATTTTAGTATCGAAGGATCATGGAGACTAATGTGCTGAAAGAAATCATTGTTTGAATCTTGAATTGAATTTTGTATCAGTGCCTTTTTTCTGCTGTGGACTGAATCAGACTGTTATATCCTGGACCCTAGAGACAAGGAGAAAGAATGAAATTTGTTTATGGATTCCAATTGGCTTGGAACAGTTTTTTTCTTTTAATAAAATATAGTTTTCCAGGATTATCATCGAGACTGGTATGAGAACTTGGAGGAATTCAGTGAAATGACTAATGCTGTCAATATAGCAGTAGCTTTGAGCAAGTTGATATTGTTTACAACCTTTTCAAATATATTATATGTTAATCTTGTAGTTGACAGAGGGGAACAAAATGGGGAAATCCTTGTGTAATTAATTTTTCTGTTCTTTATTTAATAATTTTTATTTAGGACACATGTATGTTTATGTTCCTTTTCATATTCAGCTTCCAGCTCTTGGACATTCTCCTGAAAACTCTAATTGTGCTTTAATTATTAAAATAAGAGAGAGTTTTTGTTTGCAGTTGGCTTTATAGTAGATTTTTACAAAGCTGGAGCTACATGACAGAATTTCTGTAACTTTTCTCTAGCTGTGAGTTCTTAAACTGAATAGGCTTCCATTCTAAATAGCTTTTTGATTGCAATGTGCAAAACATGTATTGGCTCCTAATAAGTTTATACTTTTTCAGAATTTCATTGGAGGTGTAAAATTGTAAAGAAATTATTTCATGTGAAAATCACTTTTTTTTTTAACTTCATGATTTTTTTTTTGTTTACCTACAGCCTCCCTGCTTTATGTAAGAAAATGGTTAGGTATCAAACTATTCTATCCTTTCACCCTCTGTGCGTAAATGCTTTTCCTCCAAGCTCTGAGGAAAACCCAACCTGAAAGACTAGCATCCAAGGCCAAAAAGTAGAAGCAGCTTGACAGGTAACAGATGTAGGTGTGAAGCTTTGTTGTGTATTTTTTCCGAGTAGTAACATCTGTCTTGGCTAGTTTCCCCATAGTTATGTGGAAAACCAGTGATCTGTCGTTTTTGTTCATGGAAGTAAGTACTACCACTTACTCCTGTGAATTCTAGACTGTTGTTTTTCTTTTATATTGTCAAGTGAAGCGTAACTCACTTTAAAAACTACTCTGTTATCTTTGATGTAAATCTGTTGTTGCTTTTACAAGACTGGAATGTTCTGAGACTATTCACCTGTGGATACCTATAAAAATATTTATGGGTTTGCAAAAAAATTATCACTAACTCTTGAAAATGTACTAGTATCCTGTTCAGAAATGTTGATTTATGGGTGGTTCTGAAAATGTAAAACAGTTTTTTAGTCGAGATGATTATTGGTTTTGCCATCTGGCTGTCGTAGAACACCCAGTTTTCTGAAAAGTGGGGCAAACTCTCTTTTGCAGCACCATCATCATTTCAGTACATCTCTAAAGACAAAGGAAAAAGAGTGCTCTTATATCTCAACAATCTTTTGTCTAATGATGATAAAGAAATGGAATGTTTTTGTTTCCTGTACCTTGTATAGGTTGTATTTGCAGAGGTAGTCTTGGGGCCATTTCAGTTCTTTACACTTTGAAGTGTCACTTGTAGTTGACCAAGTAAACACAGGAAAGGGATAGTTTTTTGATAGTTAAAATAATTCACTGGGAATGTAATGAAGGCTGACAGCTACAGCAATGTTATACTTGATTGGGAGATTTTTTTTCCCTGATTTGTTAACTTCTCTTCCTCTAAAAATGAATGATACCTAAGCCACTATGGACGTAGTGTGACCCACCAAGGCATTCCATTTTAAGAGAAATATTAAGTGAGTCACACTGGTGTGAGAGACTGGAAAGACTGATGTCTCGAGACATCTTGGGGTGCACGTGTGTGGGGGCAGGAGCAGGTCCATCGTTGCTGTGGTGAGGCAGTGCACTGCCCTGTGCATCCCCACCCTTAGAACCTGTATCCCAGCATGGCAGTGGCTGCCAATCCCTGGCACATTAAAGGTGATGCTCCACACCCGGCTCTGGAACCACTAACCCAGCTCCTGAGTGGCCAAATGACCAGAAGTCCTAACTGTGGGAGGGGTCCAGGAAGGCCAAGAGGTATTTAAGGCCAAACATGCAGCAAGCACAAATCTTCACCTCCTCTTGAAATTTCTGTCTGAACACGGCCGGAATCCAGGAGTTGGTAGCCATAAGTGTGCTTTCTATATATTTTCTGTCTTTCTTTCTCCTTCTTCTAATTCCCTCTTCTAGGGACTTTTGAGTAACTTAAAATTGAATGGGCTTAGAGTTTGCTAAGTTGAGTGGGCCAAATTAATGCTTTGAGACGTGTTTCATGTTGACTGAATGTTGCACTAAACCTTTTGCCAAAGTTCTTTGATTTTCCAAAGTTGCCAGTAAAGTATTTATTTGACCTCTTGAGAATATCTTGTCAGTATTTCTCCTGTACATCTAATTCAGAGTACATCAGCAACAGTAAGCCCTTTTAAAAACCTCATTGAGTAAGTGTTTTTTTGGGAGTCCTTACAACTGGAATTTAGAAATTCCAGCTTTACAACTTTTTCCTGGCCACAAGTAGTGTGAGGATAAGAATAACTAAAAATGTATTATGGTGAAAGGGATTAAGACAGGTTATAAGTCATGTCTATTCATGTGCTGTGCAGGGGGTGAGAACCAGCAGGAAGATGACAGAGTGTAAATAAGACACCCCGTCTGGAAGCATAATTATAACAGGTCTGTGTTTCAGTGAAGCACCTCTTGCACTTTCTGGGTTTCCTTAAAAAATATAGTTTTATGGGGTAAAAGTAGCTTGATTCTGGTTTGTTCACTCTCATAAAGTTTAAATTGTGTAGTTCCTTGAAATAACTGAAGTTGGAGGTTGGGGTTTAATATCATGCAAAACTCACTAAAGAAGATGTTTATTTGCATGTAGTCTTCTGAGAATCCTTTCATCAGTTTCATTATGTTCTAACTTATAAAAGAGATTTCTTTATGGCTTATTGACTAATTCACAGTTGAAAGAGACTCTTTAAAATACAGTTTCCAGGATCATTAGATCATTTATGGACCATAATTTCCTTCAATGGAATCAGTGGGAAAAACCATGCTGTTCTACACAACATTATCAATCCATTGGAACAGGCTTTTGTAACATAAAATGACTATGGTGTAAAACAACAGAGACAGTCTGCATTATGCATTCAACACATAAATTGTTCTCTTTTTCCTGGAAACTGATAATTATTAATAAAAATAGAACAGTGAATGAGGAAAAACATTTTTAAATGAGGAGAATAACTCAGTGACTTAATAGTGTAATGACATTGAATGATTTTCCATCAACTCCTGATCTATGCATAGATTTTTTTTTACACCTTTGTTTTGCATGTATTGTGTTTGACCAGCAAACAAAGAGCAGTTCTGTTATTTTTGTCCTTTGAAAGCTTTTTACCTTTAGAGAGAAACAAACTCCATAAAACACCACTGTGTGTTGAGCTATATATTTTTTTTTAAAGTTCTTCCATATGACAGAGATTGACCAAATGTTCCATGAAAGGATATTTTTCTTTTAGAAAGCTTGTCACTTGTTATTTTATTAATAATTCACAGGGTCTTGGGCAACACCTTGCTGTACTGTTGCACATGAACTTTGCAGTTCTCTGAAGACAACTGAATTTATTTTGACAAGGTATTATTCACCAGAAGTAGGCAAATGCTCAGTGATATGTACATCTTTCTCATGCTTTGTCATCTTAAATTTCTTTTCTTTAGGGCCCAGGTGGAGGCTTGTATATAATTTCCCTCATAAGTATCTTGCTGAATAATGTTGACTTTTGCAAGAGCTAAACCTGCCAGTTTTCACTGAGTTACTCTTGCTTTTTTCTAAAAGTGTAAATCCTTCAGAGTGACAACTGAATACTACATGTTTTGCATGTACAGTGTATTGAGGAAGTACTACTCCTCATAAAAGCCTGTCAACAAACTTTGTAGAAGTAAAAATGTTTGCACAGATGTTTTGGACAAGGAAGCAGAAAGGGATAGGAGTATACAGAGCGTAAATTGCTACATGGAAAATGCTAAATTATCGTGGGAGACTAATTCATCATCCTGATAGAGATGAGGCAGCTCTGCATCCTCAGGTCCAAGCAAAAGCAAGGCTGAGAATGTGCAGAACACATAAAATCATATGTAGACCTTATGTACATGAATGTAATGCTCTTCACCTATATTTTAAAATGTGTTCTCTACCCTTAGGCAGTGACCTCCTCAGACCAAAAGGTGCTCCAGAGAGCTGTCTCCTGTTAGTTCATCTTGGGTTTCACACCTGAATTATGGGGCTGATGGCTCTCCTGGGACAGCCCTGGGGCAGGCTGGACACCCTGGAGAGGATATCCTTTGGATTCCTGACTGTGCTTGTTCTTCTGTGCATATCTGGACTTGTGGAGATGGCCCACTGATGGGTCTGGGAGGAGCTGAGACAGGGTATTTATTTTTCAGGTTCCCACATCTGCCACTGTCTCTCTGAGCTACTCTGTCTGTGTACAGAGGAGCTTTTTGTCACATGACATAACACTGAGAGGTTCAGGAAACTTTTTTTGCCACAGGTCACCAATACTTGTCTAGAACATACTTGACCTAAGATTATCGATGACAAATAAGCTATGCAGTCTACTGCCAAGTTAATTTCTGCTGTCACTATCATGCTGATGTGAGCCTGTCTATTGTTAAGCTAAAAGTTGGGCATTGGTGTAGGCAGTTTGTTAGCTAATGGAATAAAGAGAGCTGACCTTCATCTCATCTACTGGAAAGCCTGCTTTTCCATAAGGGATATAATCCACAGGCTTTTGATATCAGTGGAAGTACTCCTATTGACCTATTGCACAGCTGTTATGTGTATAAGCACCCTTGAAACTTGATTTTTCAAGCTTCCCCCTTGCTGGTGCTTGTCTGATTGTTTAAATATGTGTTATAAACTTTTGTGGGTTTTGTGGGGTTTTTTTTTGTTTTTTCTTTTTTTTTTGCCTGTGATAGGCTTGAGTGTGCTTTTACATCTTAATTCTATAGAGAATTTGGTGTCATTCTCAATTAAGGCAGTATAATTGGTGGACCTGTGGGTGAGGGTTGCCTAGTTTCTTTGGTTAGCTTGCATTTACTATCTCATGTCAAAGTCCTCAATTCACCTTCGGATGTTCATGTTTCTTTTCTTTTTCTTGGCTTACTTGCTTTCTTTAGCTTGAAAGGTTCTTGGGAGTTTAGGCTGTTCTGAGTTTGTGCAGCAAGACAAAAAAGTTTCTGGTATCTAATGTAAAGGACTAATTTAATATAAACAATAAAAATAATAACAAGACAAGTACCTTGCTACAAATGCCTTTATCTCTGAATATGGTTTATGTACACTGCACTTTTGTAGTCTTAGCATGTTTGTTGTCTGTATTGTTATATGTGTCTTTTCAAAATTATTTTTTATGTAAGGAAAGTGAGACAGGAAAGAGAGGTTCTGTAAATGCATCTGTCTCCCTGTAATTTGATCACCAGTATCACTTGTACATTTAAACAAGCTCACAATAGTAGCATAATTTCAGTTTTCCTCCCCTTTAAGCCAGAGAGTGTGAGCAACAGTTGTCCTCTATAACTGTTAGGTGTGCTTAATGATTTAAACATGAGCCAAAACTCTTTATATAAACATTTCTGGTTGATATAAGAAACAAGAGAGATGATAACATCAGTGGTTGTGAATTGTCTGTGCATGCATAGCACATAATTTTTCCATTGGTCTGTAGAGTGCAGACTCCTCTACTTCTAATTTAAGGCACATGAATGAAAAGAAAGTGACCAAAATTTTCCTTAAAAAGCTGTTTGGAGGCACCATGGCACTACAGAGATGATATCCTTCTCCCTGAGTGCCTGACATAATTGCCACTCTGCTGCTAAAGTGGCCATAGGTATCCCTGGACCAGGCTAAATATTATTGTTTCGTTCCTATGGCTGAGCCAGTGTCTCTTCCAGGTTCATCCATTCCTGTGAATAAGATGGACAAAAGTCTGAGCAAAGCTCCAGAACAAGTTGATAGTGTACAGATAAAGGAAGTTAGTATTATTTATCTGACTTAACAGGCATAAAATCAACAGTAGAAACATGACAATTTTGAGATGAGAAACCATTGTAGCAGCAGATTAATACTTGCAGGTAATCCTTTAATGGATAAAATGACGGGGAAACTACATAAAGGCTTTGTCTGTGCACAGCCTCTGTGCTTACCAGATTCCACATCTTAAGCTTTATAGCTATACCACATGTAACACTCCAGTGCTGTTGTTCATCTCCAATGTAGGGAGTCAGTGGAGATTTATCTTTATTTCCAGTCTGACATTTAAATGTTGTTAGGTATCTTTTCAAGACTTTTTTGGTTTCCAAATGCTCAAAACTGTTTATTTCAGTATGTATGTGCACCTGTATAGTTGTATTTGTTGGTTCTGCTGACATTTTAGAAAATAGTATCTGCTTTTCTTGTTGGGCTTTTTTTTGTTGCCGTGGTTTTTTTTCTTTACTGCTTTATACTAAAAGAGATTATTAATGCTTCATTAATCAACTGTTCAAAGTGTGATTGCTCCTGAATAGCTCTCAAAATCTGGCTTTTTACCACTTACTTTCATTAGTGCTTAATTAACAGAGGAGATGAAAACTAAAATCTTCAGCCCACTCAAGGATGAGATATTGCTTTTCAGAAGAGGGATTCAGAAAAGGTCTGTGTTTTGCAAATGAGTTGCAAAAATGCTGTAAATTTAGACCAACATTATCTGTACAGACTAGAAATATCCCTGCTTTGTGCCAAGAGGAAAAGTGGTGATATTGGACCATCACCTTAAACTGTGATGTATAACTTTGCTGGATGCATAAGCAGCAGTAAATGCCTGAGAAAACATTAGTAGATTTGGAAGCAAGGATTACCCCATTAAAATATTCCCTCTGAGCCCAGTCTTCTCAGCTAATACAGTAGTGATCTACTTCGTGTGGTGTGGTCTGCCTAACAGAATGATAGAAAAGGATGAAAATGCTTGTGCTGCAAAAGAAGCTCGGGAGTGAAACAGTTTCCTGAGCATCTTGCTTTGTTGGTGCTGTTTGTTGGCAGGTAGCTCAAGAGAGTCAGGCTTTGCTTGGCAAATGTAGTAGCCTCAAATTACAGACATTGTATAATGGTCCCCCTTATTCTTCTTCTCTTTAATTATGACTCAATGTTTGACACCTCACCTGTTTTCCTATAATAGAATTAAAGGAATTTAAGTCAAAAACAAGTCCGTAAGATTCATGTCCTATGAAGGAATTGGCTGTCTTAATGATTTAAAAGGATTAGGATTTGATTTTGTACTTCAGGATTATTGATTATTTTAGAGCCTGATCCAAATTTGGTTAGTACGACTGACTTGTGCTTATCCAACTAAGTGACTGGACATCTTGGCTTTAGTTGCATATAAAAGAATAGATTCTCTTAATGTTCCATGACAACAAAAAACATTATGGATTGAAGTGACATTATGTAACAGTCTAATGTAATAAAGAAAATCTTAGGTACTGTATTTCAAAATATTACCAGGCATTAGAATATGCATGTGTGTTTAGGACTGACTTTTGTGTTCTCGTTTCAGACATTCAGGTTAAAATATTCACTCAGGTTTCAAATACTTGAACCTTTGCTTGTGGGTGAAAATTAAGGAGCGTTCTTAAATGTGCCTTTTTAGCGTATTTTATGAGAATGTGTTTTGAATTTTTCTACTCCTCTCTAGGTGCATGCACAGATATGTTATTTTCCCCTTCCTATACTGTTCTAAAGTTTACTGTAGCAAGTGCTCTACCAGGATGCTGGTAGCCGAAGGTTTTTTTTTTTTGTGTTGTTCTAATTGCCATTAATTTATATATTCTTGCTTTAGATATTCATTTACAAGAGAATGTATGTGAGAAACTCTAAGGTATCAGACTATAATAAAATTTACAATAAACCTACAAGAGTTTGGCTGCAAATAAATCCATCACCTTTTAGAAGGAAGTTGAATATAATGCTTTAACTTACCTAAAAACATCAGACCTGGTTAGGGCCCCGACCACTGAATCTGTACATGTTTATCTTCCTTGAAACCTGTGATGATTAGTTGTGAAAACACATTTAAAGATTTAGCCTGAAATTCAGAACTGATTCTTCAAATGTAGCCTGGCACATGCATTAGCTGCATTCATGGGTATGTGTGGCCTGCCCTGGTGTTCTCTTACATGGGCATTTTTGATCTAAGAAACAAGAAATCCCTAGGACAGCGTAACTTTTTGAGAGGTGATGACAGACTAGGGAAATGGGCTGACAGGAACTCCACGGGGTTCATCAAGGAGAAGTGTCAAGTCCTGCCCTTGTGGAGGAGCAACCCTGGGCACCCAGCTGGAAAGCAGTTCTGCTGATAATGCCCTGGGGGCCTTAGCGGGTGGAACACGAGCAAGCAGGGTGTCCTTGCTGCAGAGATGGCTGATGATTCTCTGGGCTGCCACTGGCAAAGCACCAGCAACAGGTCAAGGAAGCTGATCCCTCCCACTTTGTTCAGCACTGGTGAGTCCACACCTGGAGTGCTTGGTTCAGTTTTGGGTGCTTTAGTACAAGAGAAACATGCACATATTAGAGGTACAGAGAAGGTCCACAAAGGTTCTTGAGGAGATAGAGCATCTCACATGTGAGGAAAGGTTGAGAGATCTGGGACTGTTCAGCCTGGAGAAGAGAAGGCTCAGGGGAATCTTGTCAGCAGGTATAAACACCTGAAAGGAGGATGCAAGGAAGACAGAGCCAGGTTCTTCTCAGTGGTGCCCAGTGACAGGACCAGAGGCAATGAACACAAACTGAAACACGTAACATTTCACCAGAACCTCAGAAAAGACTTTTTCACTGGGAGGATGACTGAGAACTGGCACAGGTTGCTCGGGGCTGTTATGAAGTCTCCATCCTTGGCGATATATTCCAAAGCCATTTGGATGTGGTCTCGAGAAATTGGCTCTAGGTGACTGTGCTTGAGCAGGAGTTTGGAGCACATGAACCAGCTTCGACCCATCTGTGATTTTGTGAAAATTCTTGTAGAAGCCATTCGCTATTTCTTCTTGAGAGACTTGCTGCCTTTTTAAAAAGTCTTCCATCTGACTCATGGTGCCATGGGTCAGATGTTCTTTGTGACCTTCTGGTCTGATTTTTCTTTTCTGAAATTTTTATGATTTAAAGCTGCATAGCTGTTGGAAATGATCGACATGCATAAGGCAACCATATGTCATGGCTGCAATAGAAAAATGTTTTTAAAGTCACTGGAGGTCAGGTGACACTGCACACTTAGACTAGTCCTTTCTCATTCTAAATGACTTGAGCATATTTTCCTGTACTTAATTGATACTGGGAGGTTTTATGGGAAATTTAATCAGTCAGGCTTTGCCAGTTCACAAAAACAACCCTATGGAACAATATTTATGTGATATTAAACCACTAGGAGTTACTGGAAAGGCTAATTAAAGCAGAGTTATTTGCTAGTTTAAAGCTATATTACATTTTTATATTTCATCCATGTCTGAGTATTTAAATATATGTATAGAGGAACATCAAAACAACAACTTATGTGTGTGTGTATATATTCAATATAATTTACTTGGACAGTGTCTCGTGAACCAGAATTAATTTGATCTGTGAAATTTTTTTTTTTTTTTTCATAGAGGATGAAGTATGTGCACCCAACAGGATCACAGGTAATTAAGCAGATACCGTTTGGCTTCTTTATCCTCAGTGCCAGAGATTGTTCCATATCAGCTAATAAAGGTTGGAGTGTGGTTCATTACGTGTTTTTGTTTCAAACCAACACTTTAAAATGAAAAATTAATTTTTACATAGTTCAGCAGTATTAATGGTCTTATTACAGAATGGGAGTATTTACTTTGCAAAAGATGACAAGGAGCTAATATAATTTATTGCATTTAAAGTATGGCTTCAATCCTCAGGATTTTTTTTGTTATTGTTATTTTACAGGAAGGGTAGTTTTTAGTGGCCTAGAGATAGAGCAAGAAGAAGACCAATCTCTACACTGTGGACAGGAGTAGAAATGGTGATGGATGGTCTGGCAAGGTGAATTTGGCTTTTCAGGGTAAATATGCCTGTAACTGCCAAATAATTCCTTTCCTCGTGGTATAGATATGTCATTCAGTAAACCATATATTCCCATCAAGCATTCTCATTTTGCAGCAGAGTAAAAGCTTAGTGTTTGACGAAGAAAAGTGAACTTAAATATCTTTCTCATAATCAATAACAGAGTTGTAAAAATAATAAAAAGATGTCTGTAATATATTTTTATTTATGAGTTGCCTTTTAAAAGAAAAAAAACCAAAAAACTATATTGCTACAAGGGATTTCTCAGGTGAATGCTGATGTATGTACATGCCTATAAATCTGAAAAAGCTTGTGAATTCTTCCCTGACCAGAAGAATGCAGTTTCTGATGGAAAACCTTACGTGTTTTTGCATTAAGAATACAAGTGAAAAAGAAGTCATGACTCACCTGACAATTATGGGATTTGTGTCTTTTTCTGTCAGAATACACGCTGATATCATGTTTTCTTGGAAGCATCGTAAGGCAAGCACTGCATGTAGCAGTCATCCTTTTATTGAAGTAAAGCCTGTATGACTAATGTAAGCTAACTTCAAAACAGAATTGGTATTGCTATAATCACCCTATTGTTTTCTATGTTTTAGAAATGGCTCAGCAAGCGTTTCTCAAATATTCACATTTGAAGTGAAGATATATATACTGCAGAAAACACAGAAAATACAGAAAAAACCCAGACTTTATTAATCACACCTCCGATAGTAGTCTTGCACTGGTTTCTTTATCTAGCTTGAGTCTTTTCAGTGGCAGCATTACATGTCATGACTTTAGGTGAGAATTCAGGAAATTGCTAACTTAATGAAGATACTCCAAAGATTATAGCTGGTGTTATGCCCCACTTATTCCAGAGCTTGATGTCTTTCTGCTGACTTTGTCACAGCAGTAGTTTGTGACATTTACAGTAGACAGCTGTGCAGGTCAGGTGTCTGCTGAAAGAAACACTTGCGTTTTTACCCTAAATCTGTGCCAGGGTGTTAAAGAAAAATGCATGCCAAAAAATACTGATGTATGATTTTTTGGTGTCTTTTAGACTGGTATTTACATCAAGTCCCACAGCCTTGATTTCTGGAAAAACCCCCACATTCTCTCCATTTGAAAATGTGGACTGACCATGGCCAGCAGCTGAGCTCCTACCCAGTAATGTTCTCACTCCCCCACAGCAGGATGGGCAAGCAGGAAAAACTTGTGGATTGAGATAAAGGAAGTTTAATAAACGAAGGGGAAAACCAAACAAACCAAATGATGCAAAGGCTGTCACTCATCACCTCCCACTGGCACACTGATGCCCATCCCATCTCTTAGCAGTGGCTACCTTGGGAAAACTGCTACCNTCTACCAGACAGTTTTATAGCTGAGCATGACATTATGTGGTAGGAAATGTGTCTTTGGTCAACTTGAGTCAGCTCTTCTGGCTGTGTCCTCTCACAACCTCTTGCCAATGTTACTCCTCCCGTATTGCTTCCACTTCAGCTGTGGTTTTGGGAGCCATCACTCTGGTGTGCCACGCAAAGGTGGGCAGTACCTCTGCACCAGATCCTCTCTTCTCCAATGGTGGTTGGCATCAGAGGGCCTCAAAGCTCAGCAAATTGCAAGCCAGCTACTGTGACCCCTGTATTTATAGGGCCTGGAACAGAAGGCAGTGAGGAGGCTTATGACATCAGGAGGCCACTACGATGACCTCTTCCAGATAGTGGAAGGACTTGTTTTTTGTTCCCTTGTTTTTTGTGCAGTGCTGTGACAGTGTGAACAGCCTGTGTGCCACAAAGCCCACGCACCAGGGACTGCTGCACCATCAGATTGCTGCAGGTGACAGGGAGAGATGGTCACTTAAAAGCACTCTAGTCCCCCTTGGCTGAAACCATTCTGTGGTCACAGGCCCTTTTCCATAAGGAGGGAGCCCTCCACAACCATCCTGGCTGCCAGGTCACTTGCAGTCTGACTTTCCTAGGCCTGTGCATTTATATGGCTTTTCTTCCCATCTGTCTCCACAGCCCTTGATTTGCTCTTGTTTCACTCTCTAGTTTTAAGGACGAACCTTCTCACCACTCTTTCAGGTTTCTTGCTTACCCCCTCCAGAAAACAAACTTTCTGGGTGTGTTTGAAGAACTGCAAACAGCTTCTGAATTAGAGCCTGCAAGCAGGTTTCCAGGGTGAAGCTCCTGCTCTTCCAGGACTTTGGGTACACAGAAGTTGGGGAAAGATGAGAGAAACAGCATTATTTTTCTATCAGTAGCTTCTTGAGGGAGAGTAAGAACAAGGAATTAGAAAAGTGAGTAATGAGATCAGTTGAGAAATGTGTAGAGACACTAGTTATTAAAGGTTTATCTTTGCTTAATTAGGAGGTCTTTTCAGGATCAGGTTCAGATCTTGTAGTCAAGACTTTCCTCCCTGTTTGACACTGGGTGTTTGGCAGCATTCTTTTTCAGGATTATAGTAGTATTTCTTTTTCTAGTTTAGTTGATAAGCTGTACCTCTTCCCTTCCTTTCTTCATTTCTTTATGTTCAGTCTGGTGATACATATATATGAAAAGAGATTGTAATAAATCCGAAAGATAAACCAACCCTTAAAACTTAATGGTCTGTTATTTTGGTACATATCCTGAGAGATCGGGGAGACTTGGTCAACAAAAACAGGTTGAAGACAATGTCATAATGCATACCAAGGACAATAAAAAGAAATAGATACTACCTCAAATGCTTTTTAAATGTATAGTATACTTTATGCATATGCACATACAATTCATATTCTTGGCTTGCCTTTTTTATACATGTACTCATTTTAAATTTTAAGCAGCTGAAGTGAGTTCTCAGTGTTTTAGTTTTACAACTTTCTGCTCTGACAAGTTTTCCTGTTTTGTGTTCTCTTACTTATCTAAATAAATATGTATATCCTGGAATGTTTTGTTGGAACTTGTGGTGAAATGGATTTGGCCTCAAAAGGCAAGTACTGAAGTCTTTTCATCACATGATTTCTGTGAGTTTTTACTTCCTATTTCTGGTTTGCGTTTCCATGTTTATGGAAAACAAACAAACAAACAAAACACCCTCCCATGAAAACAAACCTTTTTAATTTTAAAATATTCAATAAACAGGAAAGGTGCATAGTTTTGCAGAAATGTAAATAGTCATATTACTGAACTTCTTTAACTTGTTCAGTTGAAACTTCAAAATGAAGTTACAAATATGGACTAACGTACACTTCTGAAAAATGCTTTCTTTATATTAATCTTGATCTTCCAGTGGCTTTTAAAGTCATAACCTTGTTCCAGATTTGTTGAATGATGCTGAAGTAGTCTATCACAAAATAAAGCACAGAACAGATGGAATGGCAAACCCATTTCATCCTGATTTATACTATTGGTCTTATATCGCAAATTCATGGAGAAGTTGAAGGAAAAGTCTCACTTCTCCTATGCAGCTTGCAAAGTCTTTTCTAACATAATGAGGCAAAATCTGTGTACTTTCATTTAAACCTGTCTCTTTTTGTCCAGTGAATTTAAGGAGGTTTGCATAATTTACATACTTCCTGTACTTTCCAATATCTTCAGTTTGCTGTGATGCTGCTTCTGTTGGATCCTTTAAAGCCTCCAATCTAGGAGTTATCAAACTATATTAAAACCCCCAAACTATATAAAATATTTATGCAATCCAGTCATATTAATTTTTCTAAGGTTCATTTATGATTACTTTTCCTTCCTCCTTTTTTTAAAAGTAGTCACTGAAATATCTGTCTTCTCTTCCTGGAAGAACCAGTTTTTTTGGTATCTTGTAGTAAGAGAGAACAAAAGTTTCAGCAAATTTTGAGAGAAAACTGCTGGATTTTCTAGTAGGTCTGCTCTCCACTGGCTTTGTTAACTGAGATATGGAGACAGCTCTTTGATAAAGAATCAATTTTCATTGTCCCTGAGAATTTGTTTTCCAAAATGCCCTTGTGTGTCTTGTTTCTAAGTTTCTGTATGACTTACTGTTTTGAAGTCTTTGGGTTTGAAGACTTCAAATTCAAATACTTTTATTCATAACATGTGGACTAGAGAAGATTTTTTTTTAGTCATGATGACATCATGAAGAGAAATTGTTGCATTGAGTTTTAACAGCAAGTCCTTAGTGGAGGATAACTAGACCAAAGAAATATAATTGAGAGAATCTCAGAGCAAGGACGAAAAAGTAGTTCCCTTAATACAGAAGTCATTACAAATGTAGCAGTAAAAGCTCTGGCAACAGAAAAAACCCCATTATTTGACTTTTGATTAATTCTAGCATGATTTTTTTGCCTATGTTTTTTGTTTCAGAAGAAGAATTTTGTTCCCACAAATAGCAGTTGGTTTTTTTTTTTTTGAGGAAGGGCTACAATATTCAGTTTACTTGGACTGACAAGCTCATGTTATTTTCCATGCTTGTTGTTGCCTGGCAGTAATGTAGTCTTTGGTGTTCCTAGTAAAGATGGCAATGCAAAATCAGTGTGCAGCATTTCTGTCTGTTAGAACTGTTTATTAAGTTGTGGAGACTTTTCGCCTTTCTTTGCTAGTCATGTATCTCTGCTCTTGGGTTTGTTTTTTATTTTGGCATCAAAAAGGGTAAACAACTGGTTGTTTCTTTGATTGAAACTGCCAAAGAAACCCCTTAAGGCTGTACACTGAAACACCTGTATTACTGCCACCTGTTTCACTGTTCCAGCCATGCCAGAACATATGGTTTCATTCAACTTCAGAGTTGCATTTCTTTGGTATTTTTCAAGGCTATGCCTTAATTTTTGCAACTGAGGCTTATCAACAGGAGCAGCCTCCTTATCTATGCCATCTTTCCATCTGATCACTGGAAGGTTTGGGTATTTGTTTTTTTTAATTTTGTGAGTCCAGATTTTCTATGTGCGAACATGCAAAGTGAAGTGTGCCAGTTACAGCACGTCACTCAATTAACAGAAGTCTCTTAAGTCAAGGAGGCTTTGACTTTCTTGTTTTTGACAACATAAAGATAATAGGAGATCGGTGTTTTTAAGGAGAAAATTCATTAGGGCTTTCTAAATCCTAACTGTGACATCTGTGTTCTATATCCATATCTGTTTGTAAATTAGTGAAGTCAGTATTTAACTGGAAGGTATAAAAACACAAACATGTCTCTCGCTTGTTGGAATTGCTCTGCTTATCTGAAGATATAAGAATGTTTAATAGGCCATGTACTGGAACATTTCATCCACTCACACTGCATTTTGTACACTTTGCCCCTCACTGTGTTGTGATGCCAGTGGATAATCCTAAACATGATCTCTTTCCTGTTTATTTTATTCTCCCTGAAGAGTGCTTTGCTTCAGTGTAAGATCTCCTGTGACTCATTTCCATCAGATTACATCCTGTCACTTAAATAAAAAGTGATTTCTCTGTAGTGAGACTCTAATAACACGGTCTGGTTCCAAACAGAACTTATTTGAAGAAAATATTTTTAGCTGTGTTTTCCATGAGAGTTGCAAACACATCCTCATTCACTTTCCCACAAAACAATTATAGCATCAGCTTAGCAGGCAATTAGCAGTAACTTGTATTTTGTTGTGTATTTTTTCACTAGGGGAGTGTTGGTGGCTGAAAATTATTATATTCCTGTTGGTAAGGAATCTGATGCATGGGTAGTTTCGTCCTACATTTCCTTTCCTCCATAAAGCTTAATTTCAAGCAGATGTTCTATGCCTTCAGAGTGGTATTGTATAATTTTAAGCATGTGGTAGATGTTATGCGTGGTTTTTTGGGTATGATCAACACAGGTGTCATGGGATGTGTTGCTCTCAATATTGGTAGGCAGTATTTTACTGTTGAAGGTATTTAGCTTGTCCATGCAGAGTGAAATAGCAGGCATTGCAGAGTAAAAATAGAGCTATTAACACTGCTGTTGCTGCTTCTGGCAGTTTTGTTAATCCAAACTCTGGTTTCCATTGATTTTTCTTACAAATTCCTGAGAATGAAAATTTTTAGCTTTGTTACAATGCACTGTTTTTTTTTCACTTCCCCAAATGTAATGTGTTTTGGGCTTGGTTTTGTCTGAACCAAAATGGATGCAAACTTGAGAAACAAAAGGAAACAATTGTCAAGATCTGTGTTTTGGTTCAGAGGTAAACCAAAATGCAAATTTACTTTTTTGGTCTTAGTCATATATGTTTCCAAAATAGGAAGAAAAATATGCTTGCTTTCTTCCTTTCCTTTTTACAACCTATAATTTGAGATTTATATGCTTCTTTACTAACACCAGAAGATTTTCATCACAAAAGTGATAGCTTTAGTAGGAGGTACACTGTAAAGTGGGAATTGACTTACAGAAAAGGCCACAGGGCTCTGAATTGATACTTTTGGTGGAAATGTAAGAACTATGTCCTGAGGGTTATATTGTCCTCATGCTTGCACTGTAAGTGTTCATTTGGTTTGAATTGAATATAGGATGAGTGATTGGGTAAAGTTTTTTTCCTTCTTGTATGAATCTGACTTCTGAAAAGATTGTGGGAAGTATTCAGCCTGCTGACATATCCTTGGAAAAGTTGAAATATTTTATCTACAAAATGTCAAAAATGAAACATTTTGACTTTTCAGAGTGAAATGCTGTGTTTTGAAAACGTTGCAGCAAAGTGTGCCAATATTATCAAATTCCCTCTTCCATTAAGGCTAAGCTACTTTGCCCAATTTAACTTGCATATGTGATTAGTTTTTCTCTGAGACAGGGCATCTGATTAATTTTCTATTCTCTGATGTGTTCTTTGAGCTCTAAAGAAAAAGTCTGTTACATTTTTCTACTTCTTTTTTTTATTATATGACATGTATAATTTAATTTAGTCTCCCTTCTTTTCACAATTAAGGACTACCGGCAATTGTAGCCTATATTTATGCATCTATAATATATGGAGGTAGTCTTCTATTTTGAACTGCTTTGCACTGATCATTTGCATGTTAAAATGTTAAAATGTTTCCCTCCAAGTAATTAAACTTAATATGTTTTTTCTTCTTAAAAAAAAACCAAAGCAAAACAAAACCAACTTGCTTTACCTATTTTGTTTTATAGTCTATCTGTAGCTTCCCCTTTATAATGAAAAATTAAATCTGTTAAATAGAGCAAAGTATGATGAATATGATAATACCTGTTCTCTTTTTATTACAGGAAGAACAGGGGTGGCCTCTAAAGACTGATGAAACTAAGGAAAGAAGGAAAATTTTCTACTAGAAAATACATCTTTCTGATCAAAGAAGGCATAATACTTTTATAACACTTATTCAGGTAGACTCCCTCAGTGTCTTCACAGACAGGTGTCGAATGTTAAACGAAGAAGAAGGAATAAGTAAAATTTCTTCAGGATGTTGCATCAAGAATAGCAGTGGTAATTCTACCGCAGCTCTCTCAGCCAGTCCTCATAGGAGACGTGTTCCATCCCTCTCATTGACATGATGTCCTTCCTCTGGGCTTGCTTCAACAGGTCAACACCTTTCCTTTTGTCCCCAGAGCTGGGTGCAGCACTGCAGGTGGGATCTCAGCAGAGCAGAGCAGAGGGGCAGAATCCCTCCCTCACCCTGCTGCCCACGCTGCCTTGGGTGGGGCCCAGGACACGTTTGCTTTCTGGGCTGCCAGTGAACACGGCCAGATCGTGTTGAGCTGCTCATCCACCAACACTCCCAAGTCCTTCTCCTCAGGGCTGTTCTCAATCCATTCTTTGCCCAGCCTGTATTTGTACTTTGGACTGCCCCAACCCAGATGCATGACCTTGCACTTGGCTTTGGTGAACTTCAGGTTTCACATGAGGCCACCTGTGAGGCCTGAGGTGTTACACATTACAAATCAGTGTTACAGACACATTTGTCTCCTTGCTAACTGATTCGTCATTATCAAAGAATTATTTTTCTCCTTAGATATAAATACTCTCTACTGAATGCTCCACCTCTAGGAAAGGAGAGAGATAAAGGAGAGATTAACAGGTCATTCATGACGCTTTTCTCTCTTGAGCTGTATTGTACAGCAGAATCAGTTCATTTTCTCAAATTTTAGAAATTTTCATAGAATCTGAGCACTTTCAAAAAAATAGCTCTAGCTTCTTAGTAAGCCATATACATGATTACATAAGCTGAGAAAAAACATAAGTTTGATAGTTTTTTTCTTTTAAACCAGGAAATAATGAAGTGATTGTAAATATGAATACACTATTGGAAAAGCATGTGAAATTTTGGTTGTCTTTCCTTCTTCTTCACTTTAAATTGGTAATTTAATTGTGAAGTTTGCTGTTCAGTACATCTTAGTTTAGAAGTATGATTTGCCATTTAGTACTGTGTGCATTAATTGTAAGAGTATGAAACATCGTAGAAAAACACTTCTAAATTAAGTTGCTAAGACTTTTTAACATGCTATACATGGCAATAGAACAGACAGGTGGTCAGAACCAGAATGGGAAAATTTGTGTCCAAATATTGTATTGCATATACTCTTTTTACTGCAATTAATATTGTACTAGAAGTCATTCTTTATACATTTTACTTGAGGAAAAAATTTCACACTTTAATCTTACTTGTAAATGCTGCAAATTCTAAGCGTTTGGTGAGTTTGACTCAGATCTCCTATATTTATACTTTATTTATGGTGTAAACATAAAGCAGCCACTAGTCATTTTTTTAATCATAATTAGTGAAGTCATGCTTGTCCTTTCATTTGCCTTTGAAGGAAATGGGGGTATAAAAATGAAGGGAATTTGATGTGACATGCATCTTTCATTGATTAGCTTGAAAGAAAGATTGTTTTTGTGGTACAGCAAAAGTAATTTCACTTGCAAATATGGATTCAACGTGTCTTTTAAGCATAATTTTTGTGGTTTCTCCTTGGGTAGAATGTAACCTCAGTTACACTCTCAGTGCAGTTTAACAAGATTGTGTGGTACAACTGACTGCAGAATTATCTACCTAATGCAAATCCCGTGGAAGAGATTTGGATTTCAGTAACCTTCAACTGTGTCTTCAGAACATCAACTTGACATGGGGTGGAAAGCAAGATGTTTTCATGTTACTTGTACAGTTCTGCAGTGGTCAGTGCAAAATTAATTGCTGCAAGATCAAGAGATCATCATCATAAAGCAGGCCATGTTTCCTTTGAGAAGAGATTTGTTAATCTTACAGGATAATTTTAGATTTTTTTCCTCCATTTTTATGGTGGGTGTCACTGCTTATTTCTAACCTCAAACCTCTCTGCCGACAGAAATATCTTTTCCAGTTAAAAACAGCTCCAGGGTAAGGTAAGAAAGGAAGCAGACATCTTGTAAACATCAAGGCTTTTATATGAAATAATCATGGATGCTGCTGATTTTTTTCTTCCTTGTGAAAAGAAGGTCAATGGCATTTCTGTATCAAGTGCTATAGTGGTCAGAGAGGCAGGGTATCGAAAAGAAGAATTCGTTCCTATTGACAGAGGTCCCAACGGATGACAGGAAAGTGTAAGAAGTACTCTCCTAGCTCAGAGTGGATGTCTGTCAGTCCTCATACTCCATCTCCAATGGTGACACGGGGAGGTGTGGGTTAGGGAAGGCTTTGTGCTGTTGTACCTGTTCTCTGGTCCTTTGTCCTTGTACCTTTCCAGGATCTACAGCTTTATCAGACACCTGCGAGGGTGCATCCTTGCCCAGTCCTTTTAGTATCTGCCATGCAGAGTTCCTGAATCTGGCTACTCTGTCATTAAGCTTTGTGTCTGCCTTCACAGCCTCCTGTGGCAGCAAAGTCTGTCTCTGCTTGCTGTCCGAAGAAACACTTCTATCTGTTTTGGGCTATCTCTCTCCCACTGCTTTTATCAAGTGGCCACCTCATTCTTGTGCTGCAGGATTTGCTGAATTGCAGTTTATCTATTGTTTTTGTGGCTCTATAAACTGCAGTCCTATCTTCCTTCCTGCTGCTTCTGTCCAAAACTGGGGGTCTCAGGTGGTGTGGTTTTTTTCTTTCAGTCCCTGAGCTCTGGGTGTGCAGCCAGCTTGGCTACCTGTGCTCTGTTTGTGAACACAGTGTGTGTAGGAGGAGTCCAACCCTGTGCTGTTGGACACCCTCGGGGTTACAGGACTGCTGGTACTGAGCTTCCAATATGATTGCTGTGGTGCTACCAAAGTCTGCCACCTCTTAGATCAGCGAAACAATAATGTTATTTAACACCTCTCCAGAAGTTTTCATATGAAAATCTGAAGTGTTTATATACATATTAATGAGCTCTACTTTAAAAGAGGGTTGCAGTAGGAAAGAAAAAGAAACACAGTATGTTTCTAAGTAGAAACTCCTAAAATATACTGTACATTAAATGATATTTTGCACTGCCTCATTCTTTTTATATAAACTATTAAATCAGATTTTATTACATTATAGGTTAAAATTGCTTCAATCAAGACATTGCTTGGGATGCTTTGGGATTTGAGGGATTTTTAACCATGATTTTTTGATTATACTCTTAAAATCTGCAGAGAAAAAGTGATTAAAATGTTATGTTCTGCATATGTCCCCCAAGCAGAGAGTTTTTACCACTTGTTAAAATAGGAAAGTGATGACATTATTATGAGAGAGCCTATATATAACCTCTATGTAACCCACTTCATATAAAATGATACTCAGCAAATGGAATTTAGGTCAGAGAGCACACTGATTCCTGTATTCTAAGTATTTTTAGGATTTCTATTATGAATAGGATATTACCCATGTTGTGGTTCTTGAGGTACGATAACTAAATTTTCCAGCTGACCACCCAAATACTTTGAGAATTTCTTCTTGAAGCTTGACTAAATTCTTGTGTTAAATTCAGGATTTTTCCACATTTGAACATAATCCTCGAATTTAGTTGAAGTTACTCTTAAGAATATTTTTACTGCAGAATAATAATGGAATATCTATCCTAGAATTATTCTTATTATCTAGTGTCATGACATCGTAAAAGAGGTTATATGAAAAAGAAAGACACTCTCTGATCACACTGTTGCAACAAACTAACCTCTGAATTCAGTTTTTGAGAGAACAGATTTCTCTAACTCCAGGAATGTTCACAGTTGAGGATGGGAAATATATTGTGTTTCTGTAACTCAAAAGAAACCTGATAATAAAATTACTTTCTGCTGTTGAGAGACCCTACCACATGACATTGCAGATACCTTTTCTTATGTACAGTTTTAGAAGACATTCATCTTCTACGATTCTTGATATTCTATAGTTCTAAGTCTTAAGGTGGCATTCACCCTTTCAAGTGTGCTCTTAAATTTCTGGTGACTAGCCCATTTTCAGCTGGCTCTCGTGGACATGTGGAACCATGCATGCATCTGTGTTATGCAACTGTTCATGAAACAGAAAACAAAGGTTATTTCAGGAAGAAATAGCTGTTCCTTAGGATGCATCTTTGATTTCATGTCACTGTGTTGTCCACAGATGCTGCAGGTTTCCCTGTCTCCCCCTGTTTGATGACTGCCTACACACTGCAATTTTATTCATTGATCTTCTCCAAATACTGCTTTGTTCTTAGTAGCAGAACTGCAGGTTCTTGGTAGCTTATTCCTTTCCCCAATTCCAGAAGAGTCTTTGTACATGAGATTTTAGACCCTGGACTGCACTAAATACAAAGCACTTGTCTGCACTTTGGTTTATGAGAAAACACTTGTTTGTCCCAAGAAGAATTTTCTGCTTAAATATAGGTATTGAAGTGATGACTCTCACAAATTTTCAGGGACACCATTCGGGCTTGGGGGAGAGGAGGGATGCAGTAGGGCAGAAAGAAGTCAACTAAGTTTTAAAACATGTACTGCTTTTAAATTTCCCTGCTGGCTCAGTGCATTAGCTGGCATGTCACACCACATTTTCTGAGCTTCTTTGTATTATGTCACACAACGTGACAGAGATAATCTTTGTGACAAATCACAGAAGCCAGTGTGTCAGTGGGGAAATAGGAAACTGGCAGTTTTCTGAACAGAAACCACTCAACAGATTTATGTAAAAAGCAGCTTTTTAGAAATTTAGAATTTAGAAATTCTCTTGCTGGAAGCCTTTTCTTCAAACAGACTTAAGATTATGAATTAAAAAACATTAAGAAAATAGATGAAAAATCTGATGTGGGAAAGGCTCTGCATGATGCATGGGAAAAGCCTAAACTGGAACGGGGGAAAGGGGATCCAGCCCCAGTTTTCCCTTCTGCCCCCATGGCACAGTTGTCTGAGCTTTTCATTCCTTGCTCCTGCCCTGCAGTTTTACAGTCTTAAAGCTTCCCACTGGAAATTACCCTGACTCCTGGGTAGCTCAGGAGAAGCTTTTGTATGAGGAGAGCCAGGGAACGTTTTGCCAGCTGTACTAAAATAAATACCTGATACTTGCCCTGAAATAGAGGCAGACTGAATCAGTAGATCCCCTCTCCCACTCCTAAATCTCTTTCTGTCTTCGCACTAAACACTAATGAAATGTTTAGGCTTTCTCTCCTGGTAAGATACTGATGTTGTTTGTGTATTTGTACTCATTATTTGTATTCATTCATGGTTTGCAGTTTCTATTTCAAAGACTCACCTTTTGCCTCCTGAGTTTTTTATTTAGAAAGTGTATCTATAACAGGGAGAAAAAGTGGTTTTGACAAAATGTCTTTGGTTCTTGGGTGGCACAACCCTGCAGCTGTTATAAAAAGAGAAAGGTATCAGAGGTGAACTTTCACATTTTGAAAAACCTTTGCTGTATATTGTACCTGGTTTCTCTTTTGTCTTCTTTTTTGTTTGTTTTCTGTGTGTGGTGTACACTTACAAACTAATCAAAGGAACACATATCTCTGCTCAGTCTGTGCAAATCTAGCTACAGCATTCTCACCCAGATTACATGGGCAGCCACAAATTTAGAAGTTTTGGGGGAACCTTTGTCCTGAAATATAAAGAAGAACTTATGGGTAACTGGAATTGATGGGTATTTACATATGTAATGGGCTCTTTTTAATATTTTCAGTGGTTCTTTCCAAACAATAGGAAACAAACAAATTCAGTACAGTTGGTGCTAAAATTATGTTGTTGCATACAAACGTAAAACCTAGAACCACTGATGTACCATTGCCGTCATTGGTTTCTTGTAATTTTAAAATTTAAAGGAAGTTGAATGATTGAAAAAGCCCTCAGGCTGTTTAAAAAATAAGGTCATGTTTCTCTGCTACAATTACTTCTAACAGTTTCTGGACAGCTAAGGCAGTATCATTGCTTAGGGGGCTTTATGAACAATTTGAAAAACTCATCTGTAGGTGGCACATCCCCCCTTGTTTTCTCTTATTGTTTAACATAAATGAAAGATATTATAATAGCTCTATCTCTCAGGGCTGTGATTTATATTCCCTAAAATAAAAATATTACAGTAGCTTGGTGTGCTACGGCAACAGTGATTGCTACCCTAGTCTTAGAAGTTATGATCCCCAGGTTAGCCAGCACTTCCATCTCTCCTATTACAAAGCAATCATCTCTAGCAGAGGGGTCATCTCTGGTAAGCCAGAAGCGATATCTTAAACTCTTGCAGATATAGAGATTTATATATATATATGTATGTGTATATATATATCATAGTGTCTGTGCGGAGTTCAGTTTATTTGTATGGGTAAGGAAAAGTTGTACTCTGTTGCTGTACTGAAGCTTGAGAGGATGAGTAGTTGTAAGATGATTGTTTTTGTACAGCTTCTGTATGTGAATAATGTCTGTATCCTTATTCTGCACTGTGAGGAGGTGGGGGATGAGAGGGAGAAAGAAGTGCTGCAGGGTTCTTCTGGAACTCAGGAAGAAGGACCTGACAACAAATGGAGCAATAAAGTAGCTGGTTTAATAAGATAGAATAAGAAGAGGGACACAAATAGCAAGTAAATCTTACATCCATTCAGATGCTGGGAACTGCATTTTCATGCAGCATCAGATGGATCCTGGATGGACTTTCCCACAGCGTGCAGCAGAGAACGTGTTCATGGGGAGTTTCCTCCTCTCTCAAACACCCTTGTGCATTCTTCGTGAACCTTCTTTAGAGACATTGAATGTTATCTTTTAATAATATCCACTAGTCTGCCACACAGACTGGCACAGGGCACCCTGGCACATTACCTTACAGCAGCTACTCATGCCAACATACAGATTTCTCCAAGATACAAGAACAGGTAGAGGAGGCATTGCCTAGTCAAGACCCTGAAGTCTTCTGCAGAGTTCTTAGTACAGTCCTCTAGTGGATGTTAGTTACTGGTTTTCATTTTTAACTAGGGCCAGGTTGAACATGCATGGGGAGGAGAGGCTGGAACCATAGAGAAAAGAAGAAAATTATGTTTTTCCTGGATTCTCCATGAGTGGTCACTCATAAAAAGCTATATTTGTGTGTTTTGCTGTATAGTTATGTAATTTGCCTACTGTAGTAACTCTTGATGCCTGCAAAGAAATCTCTGATGGAAAGAGCTCAGGGATTTATCTTTGATCAGATAACAAACAGTGAGTCAGAGATGTATTTCTATATTCCCAAATTTGTTTTCTGTGATGATAGAATCAATTGCATTTACTCATGCTGATTCTGAAACAGGAAAATAATTTGTTGAATGACTCTTGCTGATGCCATCAATATTTAAGTGCTCCTACAAACTTGTAAAATAAGCTTCTGTTCTTTTAGGAAGATATCGCAATCTGTAAAGCAAACCCAACCAAATTTTACACTTGTACAGAGGGGAAATTGTATAAGGTGTATGTGCAACACAGACTATATAAGAGTTTAACATATTTGGGCCAGAAGGATAATTCAGTGTAATGTCCTGTAGATGACTAGTTGTTAAACTTTAGTTATCTCAGTTTTGAACCCAGCAGCTTCACTTAAATATATCCATCAGACTAGGGTCTGCTATTAACTTCCTTACTTCCATTAGAAATTCCATGTATGTCTTCTGTTAAGAGGAAAAATTAGTGTCTGAAATCACAATTTCCCTGCATTCCTGTCATTTGGTGTGTCCCTTGTGTAAAATGGTTTCAGCAATGCATTATCCTCCCTCCAAGACATCGTGGTCTTGGGTTTTGCTTGTTAATATAAATTGGTCTCCGTAAAAAGATTGCTTACAGTTGATTACGTGTGCTGCTTGCATTGGTAAAGAGAACTTTATTTTTCTTCATTTTTGTTACTTAATATTTAAGAGCACCATAAGCCATTATATATGTCTGCAGCTATTACAGGAAGGCATAAAAGGACTGTCTTTCTTCCTGTTGTTCTGTGGGGATGTTTGAGGAGTTGCTTCTAGTACACAAGCTGTTTCTTGACCTCTTGTGTTTCCCTTTGGCAGTCCAAAGGCGGTGCAATTCTGTGGACTTCAGGTGAACTAAGATTTTTTCCAAGCCAATTTCAAAGTCTGTGACAACACTAGGCATCTGAAATTTATGTACTCACTTTTAGCAGTGGTGTTACATCCCCTCACTATTAACCATCCTCTTAACCCCTCCTCCATGTAAACATTAGTTGACACTGGACTTCTGGCTGTGCTCTGTCAGGGTACACTGGGGTATTTATGCAGCACTGTACAGAATTGTATAATTGTTCCAAGTGTGGTATGTCCATACAGTTCTATGATATGCTACTATAACTAACACTTTCCTGATTTGATTTTCATGACTTTTCTATGTGTTTTTGTAGAATCTTTGATACAACAAATTTCTCCCAAGAGATTTTGCATATTAATCCCTATTTATTTTTAGTACTCATTGTCTTTCCTACTTCATGACTGCTTTCATTTTCTTAGCCTTGCCATGTAACCTTAAATTGCATAGGTTTTACTACATCTATACCCAATAGTAACATGATATACTGAATATTGTGTTGAATTCATCCTTTTTTTTTTTTTCCTGTGAAGTGAGTTTTTCTGGTGGTGATGTGACAGAAAAGCATTAATAAATATCTCCTGTTTGCTGAAGGCACAAATATTACAAAATCAGTATACTTTTTTGTATTATGGGGTTCCATGAAGGATTTGGTGAAGGATATTTGGCTGACAAATTTCTAAAAACAACAGTTGAAGCTTAACTAAAATCTTAATACAGTTCTGGGGTTTTGAGACAAGGACCAGTTGGCTGAAAAACATCTCATAAAGGAAGTATGTATCTTTTCACTATTCAAAGCGCTTCTGTCAGTTCTTAGTATCTCTGTAGCCATCAGGAAGGGCAATTTAGTGTTTACATATATGGCATGCTGGTTCTATACTCTGTGGTATGTACTCCTGACCTTCAGAATGTCCCAGATGAGGTGCTGTTAGGATCTCACATATGTATGTTTGAAATAGTAGTGCACTTCAGATAAGCATCGTCCTACAATTTATTGCTTTCCCTCCCTTTCTTTTGTTTTAAAGAAATCCTGGTTGATATTATTTCAGGGATGTTTTTGCTGACTTTTACTTCTTTAAGGGTATTAAACCCACAGGATCTGACTGACTTAGCAGTTCATTCTGCATTTGGCTTGGTCTTTCTTTCTTCTGTTTAGAATTCTGCTCTTTTCAGGCAAGTATGTGTACATTACTTGCACTTTGCCAATTTGTGCTTTATTCCTCTTTTCACTGTGACAGCTGTATTCATGTAGTGAGATTTCTTGTTCATCCTCTTTTTAATGATCATGAATAATTGAACACACCCTTTGAATTTTTCTGATTTCCCCTAAAAAAATATGTGAGGAAAAAATGTTTTGCTGTATTTATTTTGTTTTAACAAAGTTATACTTAAAGTCAAAATTGAAGAGATTTCTTCTCTGTTTGTTCACTTGTGTACTTGTTTTCTAAACTGTACAAAAGTCTGACTTCTAAATATTGCATGACAGTTGTTTTTATGCATCTGCAATATTAAATGTCATGAAAATTTGGCACCTAGCAAATTCAGTGCAGGCCTGTTTTCCAACATGTTGAGTTAACATAAACATTTTATTATTAGTGATTTGAAAGGTTTCGGTAATAAAATATATCGGGAAATTTCAGTGTCTATGGACATGTATGCATAACAAACGTCAGCACAATCCCACTGATTCTGGTTGGTTATGCCAAGTTGAATTCCTCTCATTAACATAGGAAATTTATTTCCACGTTTGCAGAGATACTGTGTTGCAGAGATATCAGCAAAATAACAGGAATGTCACTGTCAGCTGCATGTCAGTGCTTTATAGCTTGGTGGAGGCTGACATCAGAGCCGGCTGCAAAAATGGCACTATTGTAACATATTTGAAGATTCTGAAACTTTTCAAGTCAGCAATGGAAAAAAAACCCAAATTCTGTGTAGTTTTATGTAATAAGATTATACAAAATACTGGAATCTGAACCATTGCTTTCCCATACAGATATTTCTCATGTACTTTGAGCTTGAAAAGCTCTCCTACGGTAACTTAAACCTATTTTTGTCAAAGTTTTTCTGAAGCTTGCAGCACTTATACTGGAAAACTACTAATTAAGTGTAAGTTTTGATTTGTTTATTGGAAACCATAATTGATCAGTACAGCTTCAAAAGGTGGACAGATTAATGGTGTTCTATCTTTCATCCCAATGGCAAACTGAGTGAGAGCGGTGCTGCAGTGATGGATGAGTCTCTATGGATGATTGGCAGTTACTATGCTACATTTTTTTCCCTCTGCAGCTTTATTTAATACTTTTGTTTCTAAGCTTTTTTTTTTTTCTTTTTTTTTTTAGCATCATGCCAAAGACTTCGGAGTCATTTTCTTAAACCATGCATTTTAAAGACTCTGACAGTCTAAGCACAAGGGCATATTCCTTGCACATGGCTTCCTTACTCTGACTGTTGGGTAATGCCTTTATGCATGAAATCACACTGTGCAGGTTTTATTTTTGAGATGTATACATTTACAGGACATTTCTATCACTTTTCCAAACTGCAGGTAACAAGGACAATAAAAAAGCAAGAGAACCACCTGGTATAAAGTTTAAAAATAGTCTAATTGGTCAGTTGGAAAAAAGAAAAAGCAGAAAAAATTGAAAGGATGGGATCATATGAAGACAATACAGATATCTGCCTTGATGTGTCACATCTTGGAGTTATGAATGGAAATCAAAGTTTTAAGCTCTTTTGGTTTTATTTTCTTGTTCTCAGATCTTTGTTACACTGAAGCTTACTCTTCCCCGGCACTGCCTTCACAAATTCCTGAGCACCTGAGCTCTGAGCTGGGAAACAAAGTCCAGTTAAGAATATGACAACAAATAAAGGCTTTGGCTGCCCTATCCCTGAGTCACATGGGAGGATGTTCAAGCAAAAAAATCTTTGTTGGATTTCAAGTACAAAATTTCTTCAGAAAGTTGATAATGTTTAGGGGAAAAAGAGGGAAACTTTCCTACATTTACTTATTAAAATAAAATAAAATAAAATACCGAGTTGGATGCTTTTGCTACTCTTTATTGTTTTTGTTGTCATAGTTTCTATATTGTGTCTTTGGTTAATTAGAAATTGTCTTTTATTGGAGATAATCATCCAAGAGAACATTTGAAAAAAGTTTTATGTATGAGACAACGATGAAGTTATTTTGGTTGTTGTTGGTTAGGTTGTTTTGTTTGTTGGAGTTTGTGGGGGTTTTTTTGTAATGAAAGAAGTTTTACTCATCTTTCTTCCCTAACTCAGGTATCTGCAAAAGAACCCTTTTCAGAAAGACTTGCAAAACAAGCCTTCAGGATCAGAAGGCTTGTGTAAAGGTGCATGATGGTAACACATTGCAATGTATTCTTCAAATCATAAAACTGGTACTCAGGAAGGAAAATTTTAAGATGATTTAGTGGTAAATGCGATTTTTTTGTTAAAGTCACTTTCTTAGCAAGGTATCATTGCTCAATTATTACAAAGATTTATTGCTGGAAAATCTAGTGACTGGTGAAATTAAAAAAAAAAAAAAGAAAGCTGGGAATTAAAAATCATCTTTCACTTTGCCTTGAGCTCTGTATTTTTGTACTGATAGCTCATTTGGTACAGCACTGAAAACAGTTCTGGCTAATTAATATAGTCAGTATTTACTGAGGATGCTTAAGCATCAGCAAGTTAAATTGAGTTGTTTAGATTCAAGAACCATTGATTTCTTGCTGTTTTCCATATCTCTCAAGTGATTCAAAATTAGGCCAAGGGCAACTGAGCAGGGGAAAAAGGAACAAGAAGTCTCAGAACAGTGGGTTTGAAGCACAGGAAACCATTATAGGCAAGGCAAGTTGAATGACTTTGTAACTGTTCAGGGATATGGAGTGGTCACACTGATTTTATCAATGTCTTTGGTATTGTGTTGTAATAATGTCATGGTAAAACCCACTGTGGGTTTACTTAAACAACTGCCTTTGTAAACATAGAAGTAAAGTTTCAGGAGACACAGGACTGGAGAAACATAAAGCTCATGGAACATGTCCAGGATAAGAAGGTTACTAGAAGAGCACTTCAGGATGAAAGGCAAAAATTAAAGGTGGGGAATCTGAGTAAACCTTCAAGTCAATAACTTACATAAATTTATTTGGTTTCCAGTCCTCTACTGTACTGAATTTTGTTTAGTGTTTGGTGCGCATACTTTTTTTTCTCAACTTCATTGATGACCCATGGAGATACCTTCACCTCTGATAGTTGATATTTGATCTGTTTTTCTTCTACTTGACATTTGAAGTGTTTGGGGATTGGCACCAGGAGGTGCTGCTGTTATGACTAGACACTTGAGACACTTAAGAAAGTGAGAACAAAGACACTTAAGAAAGGGATGATTAAAAAAGTTATTTATTAGTTTTAAAAAGTTAATTATAAGTTAAGTTAAAAAGTTATTTATAACACTGTCTTTCCTCTCCAAACTTCAAACTAGCTGTAACATTACTGACAGATGAGAAGATAATTGGTTGGTGTTTCACATGGTGTTTGTTAAAGGAACCTAAGCTGCATGGGAAGCAACATCCACAGAGCAACTGTATGCTGGATGAGTAAATGAATAAAATATTATGCATCCAGGGTATTTTTGAATACTTCTTTTAATCATGTTTCCTTTGAAAAGTAGTATGTAGGCAGCTTTTGTGGTATAAATACTATTTATTGTAAAATGTCTGTTAAGCAACTTAATACAAAATCTTCAACCATTGTTACTTGGGGTATGTTAAGTCAGGCTTTTACAAGAAATTAATGCTTATCTTTTGTTTCTTTGTCAGTGAGGCAGTCTCTGTGGGATGTGGGATCATTTTATTCTTTGTTCTATGTTAAAATAAAAAATAAACTAAAAAAAGGAATAAATTACACTTACCTTCTTGTGTACAAGAGAACAAGATTTGAAGTGATGAAGAAGTCATTTGTCTAAACATTTACAGTGTGGAAAGAAAGGGAGGAAGGTTTGTACCTTTGCTACAACTCCTTGACTCCAGAACTAGTATTATGTAGGCAGGATGATTATTTTGTTGCTAACATCACTAGATGACATGGCTTAGAAAGTTCTTGCTCTGGGTGTTTGCCATGGTTCATGGAAATGACTTTGTTTTTCGCTCTGTGCATAACCATGGGATACTCACAGTACTTGATTTTGAGCTCCTGGTGCAGGTTCCTGTGTCAGGCACAAGGTCTGGGCCCTTTGCTGTCAGCGAAGAAAATCTTCTCCAAACACAGCTTGAACAATACAAATCAGCTCTTCCACCAAACTAACAATAGAATTGGGGAAGAGTAGTCTCTAGCTATGGTGTGTTTTTTTCCAGGGGTAATTTTACAGTGGCCTAGATCAGTATTGAAAATTTTATAATTCACAGTAGAAAAAGAAGAAAAGCTGGTGTTTTTATTTGAACAGTATAACATGGAGAAGTGCATTATTACTTTGGCAATGGTTGCATTATCTGAACTTGGTCCTGGATTTATATTTTCTATACATTACTCCAAAAAGTACATCAGAAAATACACATTTTCTATGATAGGGCTTTTTTTGTGTGTTTTTGTTTAAGAACTTATTTATGCTGAGTGCTTTTTAATATATTCTGCGCTTTAAATAGTTGTGTGTAAGGGGAAATAAAAATGAAGTTTTCTCCTGGAAATTCTGCTGTTATAAAAAGTCTGGGTTAGAAGCTGTTTTTTCTCTGAAATCCCCATTAGGCAGTATCAGCGTCGCATCCTGATATCTGCATCTGGCATGTCTAAATCAGAAGCTGGATCAGATCTGAGTCAGGTTATTTTAAAATATCACAGATCCTGATAAGCAAACAGGTTTTATTGTCAATTTTCTCACCAATGTCAACATTAATTTAGTGCTGCAGATCACTTTGTTTGTTTCTATATAAATCTATACTTTCTGCCCTTGACAATTCTAAAAATATGATTTGAACAAGCCAAACAACAGTAAGAAAAAAGAGATTTAAGAAACCTTTCTGTTGGTTTTGACAAAACACTTTGTGGAAATACAATTTCTATATTTGTGTTATGGGAAGCTGAGAGTCTTATCCTGTTGCTTTTACTTGAACCTTCTTTGTACCATGAAAAATCAACACATTCTGTGCCAGGAGGCTTGTTCTCAACACTTAACTTGAGTGGGAAGCAGATGATGGTAAATGGAAGAGCAACATATGTGTGTGACAAAGCTTGTCTTGTCTTCTAACAACAGCTATTTTTAAGGAAGGGTAGAATGTCTCATTCTCAAAAGAGGAGGTTGCTGTTAACACATGGCTTTTGCTGAATGGAGTGTTTGCTTTTGTTTTCAACCAGACAAGGGTAAGATTAATTAAAGACATTTTTTAGGCACACAGGCTTCATCTAAATTTTTCTGTGATGTGTTTTGTGGTGAAAAAAGGTGTTAAAAATGCTTAAAGACAAGTAATGAGCAAGCCTGTTTATCTGAATCTGCAGCTTTAGTTCTAGGGCTGTGTCTAGCTGTTTGAATAAAGCTGGCTGTCTTGAAGGTCAAGCTGTGTGGAGAGTACCTGGAGAGTTGTTTGTGAGCACAGGAGACAAACAGCCGGGAAGCTGGGATGGTTGCCCAGAGAGGTTGTGGGTGTCGCATCCCTGGAAGTGTTCAAGGCCAAGTTGGATATGGCTCTGAGTAACCTGATCCAGCGAGTGGCATCCCTTCCCATGGCAGAGGGGTTGGAAACAGATGATCTTTAAGGTCCCTTCTAACCCAGACCGTTCTGTGATTCTAAGCTTGCTGCTTTGCTTGGTGGCTCTCATGTTTGCTATTATTCCTTGGAAAACCATTTTTTTTGTTGAAGTTAAATGCTCTGTTTTTTTATAGTGCTGCATATTCCTCCACCAGAATAGTCTGGACTGCGGTCCTAAATACCCAAACTAGTGCCAGGCATGAAAGGGACTGATGTTTGTAATGCTTACTCTTGCCTTGCTATGGAGCAATGAGGGGTGGTGGTGTCAATGTGTGGGTGCAGAAGACACCTCTGTGCACATCAGCAGCACAGCTCACAGACAGCTGGAGGTTTGTGGGTACATAAACATGTGTTGTGTGAGCCACGTGGACATATTGTGAAAGGGTGGCAGGATAGCTGATTGAGTATGGACCTGCAGCTCTGGAGAGAAGGCACTGGGGAAGCAGGACAGCCAGAAGAGGTGGAATACAGTAGGTAAGGGCAGTAGATTAGGAAATAAAGCAAAAGTAAGACTAATTGGGAAACACAAAGAGGAAAAGAAGTAACTCAGAGGACAAATGGTGCACAGTTCCAAATGAATTCTTGTTCATGCTGAAGTGAGGTTGCCAGTTTCTGTGAAGGGCAGCACAAGGTTCCAAAGGCTTGTGTTAACCTGCAGCCCATTAGCTGAAGATAATGTATAAGACCTAGACAGCTTTCTAACCTGAAAAAAAGTGATATATAATTGACTTGTTCTTCACTCTGTCTGATGTAGTGCTACATGCTAGTGTATTGCCCATAGATTTTTACCTGTTTATTCTTGAGTACAAAGTTTTGTATTTATACATAAACAGATGATCTAAAAAGAGCTATAAATATAGACTGAATTGCATAAGAAGTAAATCCTGAGAATACGGCCAGGCAAGGATGACTTCTTTTAGAACAGTGCTTGATTTTATTGCAAATACTGGAAAAGGATAAGAAAAAAAAGAAAAGAGAATGTGATAGGGGTGGAAGTTTGGAGTGGAGTTGGAGTTGGCCATATTACTTTCAAAAAGGGTTTGTTCATGTTCTCATTTCAGGTTTTGTTTTTATCTATGTAAGCACCAAAGTTTTCAGTAAAAAGATGTTTTTCAAGCTGGTTACCATGCTTTAGATTGGGTTTACAATCTTATCTTCAAGGGGAACCCCTTCTCAGGAAGTATTTGCAGGAGGTGTCTGAGTAATCTTCTGAGTCAACCATCTTCCTGTTTACACACTTAACGAGGGGGAGCATGAAAATAATCAGTGTTCTGCATGGAGCTTTGTTTGCTGTGTGTTTTTCCTGCCTATTTCTCTGTGTAAGAAAAAGGCAGGTAGGTCTCAGTTTGGAAAGGTTACAAAATGCTGCTTTGCCAGTTTACCTGGAGGATATTTTGAGGTTCCGGCTGTTAGAATGAAAGGGAACCACTCACGATCCTGCCTAAGAGATTGTTTATCACTATCTTGCTGAGCCCAAATGGCTCTCTCTCTGGGGGACTGGATAAGAATGAGCCAGATACTCAGTTTAGAGGGCAAGCTTCACACTTTTTAATACCAATGGCATTCTTCCCATCTGGACAATAATTCTGACAGAAAAATGTCATGAGAGAAAATTTCTATTGAAGGAGGAGAGGCATGAATAGGGAGAAGTTTTCCCAGATGTATTCAAATCTTCTGAACTCTCAGTATGAGAGAGCCCAGAACCTGCTGAACTCTTAATGCAAGCACTCAAACAAAAATAGACAGTTTCGTCCAGCTTCAGAGGATCTGAAACACAGAAGTTTCCAGTCAAATATGGTTTTCAAGTTTGTTACCATAAGTGTAGGAAACGGACATGTCTCTTTTGTAGTAGAACTTACTTTATATTGCTTACTGTTAATTATAGAAGAAGCACAGGAGCTAGCTGTGGGAAAATAATTAGGAATGGGGAAGTGCTATCAACAGCACATCAGAAGAGTGTTGTATCTTTAATTTTTCATTGTGTTCTTTGTGAAATAAGGACAAACTTACACACCTAAAAAAATAATCTCTCACTAAGGAAGACAAGAAGAAAAGATCTGTCCCTTTATCCTTATAAAGCTGCTATACATTTTATTGGACAGTGTTTATGTTCACAGACAGAGCACCAGAAAAAGTCAGTAAATAAGAAAGACAATAATCAGTGAACTTCCTGAGATAGTCCCTTCTCTTTTGTACTGGGTGTTTGAAAGGCTTTCTATATAGGGTAACTCTGTTTTAGTAGTGAAATATTGCAGTGCCTCAGACAACATCTGTAACTGAACAAACCTGTAGGCTACTGGAAAAAGTTCTGTTGTGTGCTGAGAGAATAAGGGACAGACTTCAGTAAAATATTCAAGAAGTGCCAGATATGTTCTGTTGCTGTGTTTTGTGAATGCACAAAATAGTTCCCTGCGGAGATGGAGAAAGAGATGAAGGGAAATCCACAAAACTGATTATGCTGAAACCAGTGCTGCACAGGCATGCTTGAAAGGACAAGGGGTAGGTATGAGAGAAAGTCTGTGTGCACCACACTTCTGTGCTAAAACAGTGAAGGCCAGATCTCAAGAGCTTTGGGTGACTGAATTTGTTATCTATTTTCATTCTCTCCTGGTGTCCCTAACCACGTGTGGCAGAGGCATTTTGCAAGGGTGAAGCTATTCTCAAAAGTTCTAAGGTCCAGGCCTGGGCTGCTTTCCTACTGTTTGCCATGGTGTTTACCTTTCCTCACGAACAAGCATGACATATTTGAGGGGTGGAAGTATATAGTCTGTGTTATTTAGTGTTGTGCTTATCTTGCTGTATTTGGCTTGGCTTTTTCCTTAAAGCTTCTCTGTATTCTTAACTTTTGGAATAAACTCTTGTATTAAACAGATGGTTTTAACCAGTAAAAGTATTAAAGACACTCATTCCTTCAGCATTTTAGTGATTTTTTTCCGTCACTTATTTTTTAAGAATGTGAATTGAAAAAACATGAGTTATTCTGTACAGTGCTTATTTATAATCAGCTTCCTGATCCCTATGGACAGGTGCACTATTCTCTGGGTAAAACACTAACTGGATGCCTGAGCCCAGAGAGTGGATGAAGTTACACCCACCTGGCAGCTGCTCAGAAGTGGTGTTCCCCAGGGTTCAGTGTTTGGGCCAGTTCTGTATCAACCACTATCTTTATCAACAATCTGCATTCTTAGCATTACAAAAATCAAAGGACAGAGCTTGTGCACTATGCACACATGAGTTTGACAGTAATTCATTTGGCCCTGAAAATACATATATTTGCATTGCATTGTGAATTTCTAGTGCCTGTATTTCACTCTCAGTGTTTGTCTACCTCTGACCTGTCCTCTCCTGTTCTTCCACTGCATGGCTCACTTCTACCATTCTTGCATTTCTCGTGCTCTTGATGAAAATGTAGCACTTAAGTTTAAAAAAGGAACTCTTTCTTGTTTCATTAGGATCTTTTTAATTTGCCTCATTAACTGGTTGAAGGGGACTTTTGTCCTTCAGCTTACTCTTCTCTTCCTTTCACAAAAGGCTTTAATTCCTCTTAAAGGCATTTTCCTATCACAACTGGATTCTGCAGGCGTTAGCTTCATAACTGTAGTAAGGCACTTTGACATCCAGAGTGCCATTCTGTTCTCTGTCCTATGAGAACCTTTTCCTGCCAATGTGTTGGACCAGCTGCCCCTGTCCCAGAGTACTAGCAGTAAGTTTGCCTTCATTTGGCCCTCTCTTGCCTTGCTCACTGCTCAATTCAGTGTTTTACCAGTTGATTAAATGCAATTTATTATTGTGAGTTATGTTGTGAGATAAATTTTACATTTTGAAGAAAGTGCAAAGAAGAAGAGACTTCAAGCCTTCTACAAGTGAAACGTGGCAGACTTGTAGATGATGGTCTTGAAAAAATTGTTTAGGGAGGAACAAGGGACAAGTGCCTGTTGAACAAACTGTCAAAAATGGCCTTTTCTGTTTTGTTTGGTTTGGTTTTGGTTTTTTTTTCTTGTTGCTACTAACCCAGAACTGATTAGGGTGATGACACTTTTTCTTTCAGTGTTATTTGACAGATGAATGTGTGAGTATTTCCAGTACTAGGTCAGGTCAGCTGTGATTGTGTAGACACAGTGAGCGGCTTGAAAACTCTTGAAAAGCTCAGAAAATGGGGTTTCCTCAACCTGTGCAGTAGACCTAAGTATGAAGGAAGGGGCAGACAGCAAATCACTCTGAACAGTAGAGCTGAAATACCTTAATAAAGCTGGTTTATAGCTGCTGCAGTTACTGGTGAGAACAACTGCCATCTTTGCAATGGCACAGCACAACTTTCAGCTTCGTGATTCACAAGCTTTTTACTGGGAGGATGTCCCGTTCCACTAAAAAAGGACTTGCATGATGTCTTTCCATTTTTTAATATTCACCTTTGTTTGCAGCCACTGGGTTATAATCCTTTTATTTTCTTTTACCAGTGGTTCTAAGTCACTTGTCATTCAAACAGTGTAAGTGTCAACCTGTTCCTCAGCATCTCTCTCACTAAACACAATTCCATTGACACCCAGTGAGCTCTGGGGTGACAGCACTCTTGAAGGAAAAAAAAACCAGAAAGCAGCCCTGTGTCTTGTTTAAATTAAACAAAGATGCAGGAATCCAGTATCATACCCAACTTCTCATCAAAACTGGAGATTTTTAACATTCCTGCTTAATGAAAAAAAATGAGCAACTGAGCATCAGCACAGCCAAGGCAGACAGCAAGTGTTCAAACTCCAATGCAAAACTGGTAACAAAAAGAATTAGATGTATTCAATTATCATAAACCCATTTGTCTTACCGAGACAATTATATCTGAAGACTTGTGCAGCCCAGCAAATACACAGGTAAGAGTCCAACACAAAACTCATAGAATGACAAATTTCATCTTGACTCCAAAAGAGAGATTTTGATGTTTCGAGTTTCTTCTAGAGCTGGCTGTTAGAAGTCAAACAAAGCTGTTGCATGAATAACAGAATTAACATCCCTGGGTGGGCAATGGACTTGTTCCTCAGCCCTTAGTTTTCCTTCCTTGTCCCCACTGTAGCCCTTCTACCTGATATATTTGGCTGAGGAGAAACCACAGCACACATGTACAGCTGCATACTAACCACCAGTGCTGACTTAATGTCTGGGGGTTGTCACTTGATTACACAAGGACCTAAGTTATAAATTATTCCTTAATGATCTCAGCTATATATTTTTTTAAAGAAACCTGTAAGAATTTAATTAAGTTGTTTAAGGCAGCTCCCTTTGTGAAATGTATTCAAATGTGGCAAATACATTCAAAAGATAGAGGGGAGTGCAGTCTCTCATCATAAAGTCAATCTGAATGACAGAACATCTTACAAATCTTCATTTATGCATCATGCTGAAGTGTGCTCTTGTATGCTAAAAGTATGCTGCCAAGTCTTTGGGTAATTAATGGTGCTGCATTCTTTAAGGGCTTGGTAGCCTCACAAAAGTGCACCTACCAACACCAAAAGTAATAATTGAAATAAAGGAAGAGCACCAGCTGATCTCTGAAACTGAAAAAATTATCTGCCTAAGTAATAAAAGACTGTTAAAAGAGACAACTGAGGGCAAATATGCCATATAACAAACTGATTTTTCATACACAAAGATTTTCATTAATGTTCTGTCTGACTAAATGGAATAGTTTGGATTTGGACTAATTGAATTTTCAGTTGTAATCCACAGTATGCATTTGCTAGCTTTAATGGACAGAAGGAATTGTCAGGTAGATAATCCAAACATTGTACAGACTTACTGTCATACATAAAAAGAAATGTTAAATGTTTACTGCCAACGAGTCACACCTTTCTGTGATGTAAAATATTTATATTAGTTCCTTAAGTCTGCTTGTTGTAATTTGAAAAACACAAATTTAGTTTTTAGTGGTTTTAGATGTTCAATACATTGGTTGCAATTGGTCACTTTCTTTCTGTCAGCTTAACTGTGTAGAGGAAGATGTAGAAGACAAACACGAAGGAAAGTTGTGTGAGTCATACAATTCAAATACAATAGGAAAAACGCAGTCATAGTTTTCACTTAAAAGTAAGTGACATGCTTAACCATGGTCTGGAGTCTGACACTGCATTTTAGAAGTGTGGTGTATTTCTCTAGCTGTTTGTACTTTGAGTAGCCTCAAAATACTTCGTGATTCCCACACATTCAAAAAGTGACTTAATACAGTGAGACATGACCAGACTTTAATGGAAAATGAACAACAAGCAGTCATCACTATAGAGACTCCTCCTTCACTTTGAGGCTACGTCATGTAACCTGTCTAGGGCTTCATGATTAAAATATATATCCTTGTAGTAGGAGAAGTGCAGCGTAACTTTCACTAGGTAATGGTTTGTGCATACTTTGAAATTGCGCAGTTTGATTTCAAGCAAAAAAAAACCCCAACGATGCTCACCTCAGTTCTCCCCAGCTGAAGTGCTTTTCTTTAAGAAGAGATATATAATCCATGGAACTGTTTTCACAACAATTTTGAGTCATACTCTTAAATTTATATAAATCATCCCTCATCTGAATAATTATCTTTAGTTCAATGTGAATGTGAACAATTGAGCAATTTCAAACTCTGGATTGCTTTCAGTGACACTTTTGGGGCTTCTTTGTTCTATTCTTTTATTTTGCTAAATGTATCTTATTCTGATTTCCATGGCTTAGTTTTTGTTTCTCAATTTTCTATTGTTATAATTCAAGCATTTTTTACTGACTTTTGGAAAGCAGTCAATTCAATGTAGTATTAAAATATTTTACTATATAATTAACTTCAGGTCTTTCAATACTTGCTTCTTATATGAAGTACAAAGATATTTTCTTTATGAAGTCAATAAATTAAAACTCTACAGAGCTTAATGAATTTTAATGAAATGCTGTTTTATTACACT
Source organism: Pachycephala philippinensis (assembly GCA_013397055.1). Taxonomy (NCBI): domain Eukaryota; kingdom Metazoa; phylum Chordata; class Aves; order Passeriformes; genus Pachycephala; species Pachycephala philippinensis. Next base: position 1,255,398 of record VWZT01012161.1, read on the forward strand.
ATGGTATTTTCTTCCATTCTCAGTTTTTAAATGGGTAAATGTAACTCTTATATTTCCTAAATATCTTTGTGGAATATAAGGAATAAATACAAGCTGCATTAATGATTACTGGTTAATGATTGTTCCTTGTATAAATACATTTGAGCAATATTTTTTTTTTTTTATTCACACTCTTTTAAGCTGGAACACCTGTTTTCATTTCTTTAAAAAAAAAAACCCATAATGTTGGAATTAGAGTCACCATTTAGTGTGTTCATTTGCAGTTGATAATTTTACTTTTTGTATTTCTTAAACTATCTAGTTCCTTGACTAAAAAACAAAACAAAAAAAACCTCCAAACAATAGAAAGCCAGAATCAAAACAAAACCCAGCAGGAAGTGGATTAAGAGGTGACATATCTGAAGCAGTTGTCAGATGTCATTTGGTTTGCTGATATGTGGTGTATAAAGGACCTTTTCTTTCCTTCCATAACCCTGTCATAATAGAAATGTGCAGGAGTCTCATAAAGCAGTGAAGGGGAGGAATGAAATGAAGGGCTCAATAATACAGATTACAAAAAGGAAGATGATTTATATGAATTGATTTATTTTCTGGAGAGTTTCTGAGTGACCTCACTAGGTAGCATATGGGGTTTTTTTAATAAAATGTTATTTCTAGCATCTTATTTCTTCTTCCTGAGGTGTTTTCTTCAGTGTTTTATCACCACACAATTTTTGTGTGTTTTTCACATTTAAAAAAATAAATCTGTAAGTCAAAAAAGAAGAATAAAACAAAGAAGAAAAGTGATAATGTACTGGGCAGAAGGAGAATATTTCCTTTTTAATGTACTATGAAATCCATAATTTCCAAGACAGTTTTTGAAGTTGGCCCCACCTCCCCCATTCTTCTTTTCTTTTTTTCCTTTTGTCTGTAAATCCAAGTTTCCTCTATACAGTTACATTTGATAAGACTGTAGGTCCATTCTTTTGGCATAGAAGGGGATAAAATTTTCTGTTGCCAAAGGAGGGATTCTTTCTTTCAGTTTTAATCCTTCATAATTCCCACCCCCACCCCCTTTACACCCCTGCAAATTGTGCAGAATAATTCAGATATGTTTCCAGGCTCAAAAGGGTTGAAGGTGGATTTGCGATTTAATTTAACTTTTCCTCACAAATGCATTCTGAAAGTATGAATGATAAATGAGTTGTGCCAGCCTACTCAGTACTGCACTATGAGGAAAAGCAGTCCTTTCTACAGAAGCTAGTAGTTAAAAAACTGTAGGATAAACAACTTGGATTTCAGCCTCATGATTTTTGAATATGATTGCCGATAGTTGAATCGTGACTTATGAAACTGGTAGTTGCACTGGTAATTGAATGGATGTGAAGTGAGACCAAAAGCACATCCAAGGTACGTTCAACTATTCATGAAAAGTTGGTCCACTGCAAAAGTCATCCTTTTCCTAGTCAAAATTAGAAAATAAGTACCAGCTTGTCATCCACCCCATCAGTTCTGTATTTAAAGATTTGATCTTAGATTGAGGCCCAACTAGTCACCATGGTCACATAAATTAATAACTGAGTATTTCTGATCGCACATGTAGATGTGGCACTGCAGGACATGGTTTAGTGGTGGCCTTGGCAGTGGTAGGTTAACAGGTGGAGTCAAGGATCTTGGAACTCTTTTCCAACCTAAACAATTCTATGAATCTGTGACTACTGAGTAAGTGTATTTAGGATAGTCACTTACTGTCACAGAAAGGCACATGACCAAGAACAGGGAAAGAGAATAGTTGAAGGATGTATAAAGGTGGAGTGTGTTTGCAGAGGAGATAATATTAAGCAGTGTATGTATGGAAAATGAGAGTGAAAAGATATTTTGGAGTGCACAGTTTAAAAGAATATTTAAAGCTTTTGTAAGAACTCATGAGCGAGCCAGGAGGAATGTGATTGGAGGAGGGCCTTTAGCACCAATGTTTTGCATGAACTGTGAGAAAAAAATATTAAAGCAGATTGGCAGCGTGCAAGAAAGGAGTAATTTAATAAGGACGGGATTAGTCTTGAGTTCTTTTCTGTCACGGAGCTGCACATGTAGCTTAGTTTAACTTGCCTGGACTCCCTCAGTGTGCAATGCAACTCCAAGGAACAATTAATCCTATGTTTTTTAAACACCTCTCTTAAAATTGAGCCACTTGTCTTTTGGGGGGTGACTGTTTTCTCTTTTTCAAGAAGAAGGATGACTTAAGTGGTGGCCTCACATGAACTTCCTAGCCTGTAGGTAACTGTAGTTAAGAGCTTCTCATCCTAAAGAAGGGTTAAGAAGTAGAAGAGTGCCAAAAATTTACAGAGACAAGGAAGTGTTGATGAGCTTCCTAATTGCCAGAAACTCAAGTTTAGTTCCCCAAGTTCCCCAGCTTATGATTGGCTGGACACAAAAGTGTCTATGTTTCTGGCCACAGGAAGATCAAGTTAAACTGTAACTCCGAAGGTAGGGCTAATTATGATATAACCTGAAGCATGTTCCTTTCTCAGGGGGCATCCATGGCTTTTGACAGGATTAGTTATCCTTGCCTCAGTTCATCTGAAGGGTCTGTCTCTACATTCAAGAACAGGTCTTTGTGCATTTTTGAGTAGCTAAGATCTCACTGCTATTCATAACAGCTTTTCCAAACTATTTATTGATTAGTTGCATATCACCTGACTCTAAGGTTCTCTTTCAAAGCAAATCACTAGAAGCCACAGAAGTCGTAAGTAATCCACAGCGATTTCATGCAATTCAGTGGACTAATCTCTATGAAAAATGAAAATGGAACTTTATCTAAAACTTAGAGAAATATACTATATATTTAATTAAGTTTTCCACATACTGCATTTTCTCTACTTCTATTTAAAATGTGTCTTTACAGGGATTATATTCCCTGGGTTGTTTTAAATCTCTAGGGTTTTTTGTTCTGAAGTGTAAAACATTGCATTTATCATATCTTCTTTTTTCCCTTTCAAATGGCAATTGTTCTTTCATAATTTTAGGGATTTCTAATGTCACTATCACACTGAGTAATAAAGGATTAAACTACTCTGCACCAAATTTGTATTCAATGTGCATAGTGGAATTAATGAGAAAATGAACTGAGAAACTTCTTGAAAAACCTGAGAGTTGGAAGGAGGTAAGTTTTTTCTTATGTCTGGGAGAAAAATTCCTCTGTAGCCCTTCTTTAAAATCCAACTGGCTTTGTGTGCAGAGATAAGAATTGATATATTTTTTCTGAGCATTTTCTCCTGGACATTCAAAAACACATGGGATAAGGAACATGGCTTGACTAAACCTCCATTTTCAGTTTTCATCTGGGATAGCTGAATGATATTGCAGAAGAGAATGATGTTCTTACTCTTCACTTCAGCTTTTCTTTTTTTGGAAGGGGCTGTTCCAGTCCTTTCCCTTTCAGTCGGTTCCCATCCCATCACAGGACTACTGCTGTTTTCCCTCAATGATACTGTATTTCCCTACATAAACATGAAATTTCAAAAATTGTCATTTGTTCTGGATATGAGGAGTTCTGACCTCCAGATTTCAGATCCCCTAGGAATTTCCTTCTAAGTCCATTGCCTTCTGTATTATTGGAAAGTTTTATCCTGTGAGCAACTTCTACACGCAAATATATTATCACATAAGTAAGTAAATGACAGTTTAATTAGGCCTAGTTGAAGTTAACAGGAATTCTCCTCCATGTGTTTTTGCAGATGGTAAAGGGTAGGTCATTTTGTATTTGGGAATAAGGACTAGAAATCAAAAGCAAACATTCCTAAAACATATTTGGGAGTTTGTTCTGATTTTATATTAAACACTTGTCAGTTCACATGCTGTACTCTGTCAGAATAACAGTATTTCATACAAAGTGATAATTCACAGCCAATCAAAATATTTGCCCTTTAACGTAAAACAAGAAATATAAGAATTTTAAAAAATGTATTCTGAATATTCAGGATTGCACTAGCTAATAAATGTAAAAATATACTTTTAAAGTGACACATTCATTTACAAGATTTAGAAAATTCCACACTGAGACATGGCGGGTCTTACAAAATTCTTCTAAAAGGTTAGTTTAAAGCTGTCTCCAACTCAAATGTGAGTTGATGCTCTTTTTGCTACGTTTTATAAAATTTTTGCAGCAAAATATTATGCATATGTTTACCCTTGTATTTTTCTAGATAAATACTATTTCTTGTTTATATGATATCTGTGCTTTTAGTATTAACCTACTTGGTATGTTAGGAAGTTAATCTCTGAAGGACACTGAATTTTAAAGCATTCCAAGGCTGTTGGTTATTTAGACATTAGGAAAAAAAAAAAGAGATGCAAACCAATCCTTCTGTATTCTTGATTCAAAGTTCTGTTGAAAGTGAAATATTTTCTTCACAATATGAGGAAATAAAGGAAACTAAAGGAAATAATTGTCCAGAACATGACTTCATTAAACAATAAGTACAAAAGGTTTTGCTCTTGGCAAATTTGGGTATATTTCACATCAGAAGAGTTAGAAATTAAATTTTTTTTTGCATAAAGCCCCGAGGCTCCAGAGATCTTCCCTGTCTTTCATTCATCCAGCTGAGTATGTGGACTTAGGCTTTCTATATTAACTGCTTCTAATTTTGTTTCTGATTTTTATATTATCTGGTAAGGTAGATCTTGACTTTTTTGTTGTGTTAAGAAAATGTTGAACTTCACAAATTTAATTTGGAGGTTTCCTCTTAGGTCTTAAGACTTGCGTGCTTTTCTCACCTTGTATTTAAACTTAGGTCTTCAGGCACAGCTTTTGGCCTCATTTGAAATGCATTTGGATATTCAGATTAAAAAAAATAGCAAAACCAATGCCAATAGTGTTATGTATTTTTAAAACGCCATTTTAAAAAATACTGTAGAAACAGTATTCCTTTCCTCTTGTTCAGCCAGGCTAATTAGGAGAGCTGTGTTATAGGAAAGTTTCCTGCATAGAGTTCTGGAGTGCAAATTGTTTAGAGCTGCCTCTGTTTTACACGTAGGAATAGCTCACCCTCTTGTACTTAGGTTGGCATGTTTAGACTCTGTACTGAGACAGAGTGTGTTAGTATGTGTGGTCATAGGAGCTGGCTGAAGTACTTGAAAGAGATCTCGTGTCAGCTCACCTAGAACACTCTGCTTATTAAGCAAGAAAATTTTTGGCCAATCAGTCCAGTTAATTAAATGGTGAACTGTTTTATTAATAGCTCAGAGCAAGACTCAAGTGAGGGAAAAGTAATAAAACAGCAGCTGGAGGAATTACTTGCTCTTTGGGGCACTTTTAAAAGTTTGTGTAATTGGAATATTTAATCAGAAATTGGAGGTGGCGGTTGCTGATTTGATTAAGGGATAGAATGAATAGGAGATAGAAACTCATAAAAAGAAACTTCAGGTGATGGATTGCAGGTTTTTGCTGCAGTGCATGAGCATCTTCTGCATGTTTAGTAATCTGAAATGAAGCAGTAGTAGAAAATTAGGAAACAAGTAATGAAGAATAAAATAGATCAATGTAAGAATTATGAATACCAGTGTTTACAAGATATGAATATTGCATGAGTATATGCAGAAACACGCATTTGTGTTACATATGTATAAAATCATTTAAGACCCATAGAAGTGTAAATAGCTGTCAAAGGCTGTTTCATAAGACTATTGACTCCTGTTCTAAGAGCTTTGTTTGTGTATGAAGTTATATAAAGTGTTTGGTTGTATGATCAGTGAAATGCTGAGAAAAATTAAATATTTGTTTGTTGAGTTGCTACAGAAGCTGCCACCAGCTGGTGAAACAATTGCAGATTACAAACAGCACATCAGATGTGGCAAACCCACTTGCCCCCACCCCTGTTATTTCAGTGTTCTCAGCATCTATTCCTTTTTAGTATTAGGTTGGAGTTTAAATGTAAATACATTTAGGTTTTCAAATAATGAAAATGAATGTGCGTTGAATATCATTGCAAATCTGCTGAGGACGATGAAAACAATGCTATTAACTTCAGTAAACACTTAGGTCCTGCTTTGCATTAAGAAACACTGAAAATGGAGTCTAAGTCAGCTCATATTTATTGAACTAATTCCTAATGCTGCTACCGGTTTATTGAGAAATACAGTCTTGTTCAAGATATGTCCCAGGAAACTTTCAATCTTTGATAAGAGTTTTGTAATTTCATACCACATTTCTACTACATTACTACACATGCACACAATAAAACGGTCCAAAACCAGATTCTACATTCATAACCACAGTCTGGAGAATGTTAGTGTATCTCACAGACATGTTATTTCAAACATCTAAAGTAATCTAATACTTTTAGTTACAGTTTGCAGCAAGGAAATTAATTTTATCAAATGCTACGTATGCATGCATACCTGTTCTAAACCTCCTCTGGTGCAGCTTGAGGCCTTTTCCTCTCATCCTGTCACTTGTTGCCTGGGAGGAGAGGCTGACCCCACCATGCTACAATCTCCTTTCAGGTAGTTTTAGAGAGCAAAGGTTCCCCCCAAGTCTTCTTTTCTCCAGCTAAACAACCCCAGGTCTCTCAGCTGCTCCTCACAGTTCTTGTGCTGCAGACCCTTCACCAGCTTTGCTGCCCAGATCAAATTTCAGAATATTGGGCAGGCTTGTCATTATCATCCATCAGCTGTCATGTGCACTACATTGATATCCACTCCTCCATTTGTTCTCTGCTTCTTTTTTTTTTCTTCTTTTGATTACTGTATGAATGAAGTATTGTGTTATTTGAAAGATGAACCTGCGGCAAAGCATCACCTCATTTGCAGCATAATTCTACATCTAGTTCTGAATACTGTTGGAGCCTCACGTTGAGATCATGGTGAATTTCTACCGCATGGAAATCTGCACTTGATTAAATCAACATTTTTTTTGACAACTCTACAACTTTCAGATTTTGTGACTGCTACTTCTGATAAATGCTTTCCTCTTGAGAGAGTGAGAAGTACTTTTAGAATGCTGCATTGTGGATGCTTCTGTGCCAAAAGCAACATGTGGCACATGTTCAAAGCAGTTTTATCCCACTCTGAATAGATCTGTTTTACTTACCATCAGATTTAGCCTGAGTTAAATATAACTGCTGTTACATACTTTTGGTAATAATATACAAAGAGAATGGGCTGATTAGGTTCAACAGAACTTTCCTTTTCATTTTGGTGTCCAGCATGCAATAATGGCTTGTCCAAGTGTTGTGCTTTAACCCCAGGCAGCAACAAAGCCCCACTTGGACACTCGCTCACTCTGTACCCCTATGAGGAGAGAATGGAGGAGAGTGAGAGAATTGGAAGAGCAAAAGAGAGAAAACCAATGAGCTGGGATAAAGACAGTTTAATAGGGGGAGCAAAAACCATTCATGTAAGCAAAATAAAACAAGGAATTAATTAATTGCTTCCCAAAGGCAGGCAGGTGTTCAGCCATCTCCTGGAAAGCAAGGCTCCTTCACATGTAACAGTGACTTGGGAAGACGACACCATCACTCCAACTATCCCCCCGTTCCTTCTTGTCCCCCCAGCTGTATATGCCGAGCATGATGCCGTATGCTGTGGAATGTCCTTTGAATCAGTTGGTGTCAGCTTCCCAGCTGCTTCCCCTCCTGACTCCCTATGCACTCCCAAGTTCCTCGCTGGTGGGGTGGGGTGAGAAGCACAAAAGTCCTCGGCTCAGTGTAAGCACTGCTCAGCAATAACAAACACATTCCTGCATTATTAAGACTGTTTCCAGCACAAGTCCAAACCATGGCCCCTACTTGCTGCTGTTAAGAAAATTGCCTCTACCCCAGCCAAAACCAGCACAACAACCACGCGCTGGTGACAGTGGACAAAGTCAGTAATGGATAGTGAACAGCCCTGAACAAATGTTCAGGGAAGTCAAGGATTAACTAGGAGCTTCTTGCTTATTGCTGGCCTTTTGTTCTACAACTAATAATATTAACATTTTCTGTTAATGTGTTCAGGATATGAATTTGGTTAATGAACTCACTCTATGTAAGATTAAATAATAGTATATTGCTATTATACATGTTGTTTCAGGGCATTGTTTTAAATCACGGGGCATAAAAGAGAGGTGCATACACCAAGGAGATAATTCAAAGTCATGTTGTTCTCGTTGTTGGTGGGTTCCAGCCGTCAGGCCCTGGGCTCACCAGCAGTACCCCAGCTGTCCTGGCCAGCCTGTAAGTGTCCAGAGTCTACCCAAGACACAATAGTTGTTCAACAGTGATCTTCTGGCTCTTGAGGATGGTTCAGGAGGATGTGGTTGCAGAGAAGGAGGGCTACAGCCTGGCCAGGGTAACTGGAGACAGCCAGCACATGCGGGTCCCAACATGGAGCTGGAGCCTTTGGAGTTAGTCTAGACAACACAGAATTCAGGGCTGAGGTTTTCTGTGGACTTTAGCAGATTTTGAGGCAGGCTTTAAGGCAGTTACAGGTGGCTGTGCTTGCTCACTTATCCCTCTTTTTAAAGAATAAGTGATCCCTCTCACTACCCTTTGTTAGTTTCAATGACCAGCATTGCTGTAGGAGAGGGAGGTCTCATTTCTCCCTTTCTGCAAACAGATGTGTGTGTTGCTAATTTTTCTATTTAGCTTGTAATTTTAGTTCATTTCATTGCTTCATAGAATTTTATTTGTGTTTATTACATTTTTATGAAGTCCTAGATCAGGCTGCTAATAGATTATTAGTTCCTTATCTCTTTTTAAAGGAGGCAGTCTCCTCCAAAAGATTACTTGCAATGCTAGAAATTCAATCTGCAAAGTAATTAAGTGCTGAAGTTCTGGGGGCTTTCTTTCAGTGTTTTGTGTTATCTCATATATAGCTGTCTCGTAGCCTCTGAATTTTTAAAAATGGTAGAAAAGGATATTACAGTCTGCTGCCTATTTTTATGATGTCTGAAGTACACTCTAAGAGGAGGTTTATTTGTGTTTTTAAAAAGTAATGGGAAGAATTAACTGATAGAAGTTTCATATTGAGTTAATGACTCAAAAACCACTCAGTCGTCAGATTTCCTCCACTGATAAAAGTGGGATAAAGATTTGTAAGGTGGAATTTTCAGGGAGTACAAGAAATTATGTACTGCATTTGTAATATTATATGGTCACATTATTAGCCTTTTTAATAAAATGTCTACTTTTGAAAAATTAAAAGAAAACATGGTAAATCTGTTGTTTATTTACAATATAAATTTATGTCTGCTTCCTCCTGACACTGTATTAGTATCAGTAATTTTAAGATTATTCTCTTGTTATGTGTCACACATTTATTTTTGTCTTTGTAAGTTTATTTGGCTTTACTATATATTTAGCATAGAAGGAAATACTATCTAACCTTTCCTAACACCAAGTGTGTTCTTGACCATTCTTGTCTTGTTTGCAGTTTGAATAAGGAAGGGATAAAATAATACTTGATGGTAACAACTCTGGAGTGGTTAAAGGAGGAATGCTGAAATGCAGCTTGATATGCTAAATTGTTTCCAGCCACATGCAATCCTTGTGATTGTTGCTGCAATAAGGTTAAAAGAAGTCACAGGATTTCGGAGTGGGTTTGTTTTGGGTTTTTTTTACCTCTAGGAGAGTAATCTAAATGCAAATTTTATACCTGAATAAAATCTAAGAAGTCAGTATGAATGAGGCTTGAGGGGAAATAAAGTCAGTGGCGATGACACTTGGCAAGTTAGTCTGTCATGCATTTTGAATGTGAAAGCATATCATTTTTTTCTCAATTCATCCTACACTTGTAATAGAATAAAATCAGCTTTAATGTGTTGATCATCTAAAATTGTATAGATGCATGCTGGGTGAACCAGTCTGAACTAAAATCAGAAAGAGGTCTGCTGTGATGCTGATATGCTACAGTACTGAGTCTGTGAATCAAGTGTTCTGTTGATCTCATTCAAATTGAGTTTGTAAAACAGTTTAAATTGCAAGGTCATAAAAAGGAAGCTTAAAAACAAAGGGGATTCTTTGAGTTCTAGGACTCTGTGAAAGACTTGAGTATATTATTCCGATGCTGTTCAAGTCTGCTAATATTATACTGAAAAACATACCCTGGAAATTGGTGACGTTCCCTGTTTCTTCCTGCTCTTCCCAGTCTGATATAAAACCCTAATTGAACAATGTACCCCTGGCCCTGGATGTCTCCAACAGAAATAACTCTGTGTTTTATGAAAGATATGGTTCCATGCCTGTTAATGTATTTGCCACATTTCAGACATTACAAGTACTTCTGCAGTTATTTCTGGAAACAGTATGATTTCTTATGACCCCTATTACTGAAGCTTTCAGACCGGCGTAGATTTGAGCGAAGACCTGTTTTGTCACCTTCTGATTCTCTTCATCAATTAGCTGGGGAGCACGTAGGAGGTATTAAGAATCACCATGTATGAGGGTCACAAATACAATAATGTTGAACTGTCAGGAGCAGACTATTTGTAAGTTAGTCTGTAAGATAAAACGCCAGTTTAAAATAGTTGTTTACACTTGATACACCATGTCACATTTGCTATGAAATATAAAGAAGAAAGGAGAGAATGTCAATCTGTTTTACTGGGGTCAAACTTAAATGAATTCCTCTCTTCGCTCTGTGTTCAGTTGTGTTGCTGCAGATATCAGGCAATCAGGACATTTCAGCACTGTTAGTTAAATCCTGTTCATAAGACAGAACAAGTGCCTGGTGAAGAGTGTAGTTTTTCTGGCTACTCTTCCTTGGAGTTTCCAGGAGTTCTGTTTACATCTGTTTTGTCTTCAGTAAAGTTCTTTTTCTTTAGAACTTCACAGGAAGTAATCTTGCTGGTTCTGACCTTATCTTTTGAACTGTTAGCGATACCAATGTTGTTTTAAGAGATCTGTTGTAATCCCTGGTTGAAGACTGGCTGACTGGTGCCCTCACTTGAGGCAAAGTAAAACTTTCTTTGTAGCAAAACAATGTGTGGATATATTCAGCATATTTATTTAGTGTCTCAACCTGCTGAACCTGGTGTTTCATATTGACCTGTGGATAATGAAATATTTTATGCAATCATATAAATTGCACCTTAATCAATGAGGTTTTTTGCTTCAGATCTGGTATGATTGTGATTAAGCACTGTGAACTGTAACAGTTTTGGGACTTTTCCTGACCACCTTTCTCAGAACCCCTGGCAGACTGACTGATGTCGGGCATGTATGTCAATATTTCATGGTTAGGATAAGGATCGACTACTCAAGCTCTTCCATTTTCTAAATGCTCTGTGGGTTATTAGAAAATAATGAAGGAATCAGGGTTTGCCTCTCCCACTTCCTAGGAACGTCTGTGCCCTTTTGCTTTTAGATATCCACAAATTATTTTTTAAAATTTAAAAATTTTTATTTTATTTTATTTTTAAATTTCTTTGGCTGTATGTTTTTTGAATAAAATATAGCAATCTGTCAGAAATATAGTTTCAGAGGAATGGATGTAGAAAAAAAGCAGTGCTTTCTACCCCTTCCTTTCCCACAAACAAATGAAGAAAAACCCCTATCCAACCAAAATAAGTTACCATGCAGGCAATATTACCAGTCCCAGCACTGAACATTGAAGTGTGTTTTTGTTCCAAGTGTGAAGCTCTTTCCTATAAGAGAAAGAGCTATATTCTATAAGTAAGTGAATGATTCCTGAGGATACATAAGAAAGAGTGAGGGAAGGGAAGATGCATCATAGATTGAGATTCTTTTTGAGGACGTTTGACACTTTCAAGTTAATTAGTCTTTTGTAAAGGGATAAGGCATAAATGAGCAAAGTTAATGAGTCTTTTTGTGTCCTGCTAAAGGAAGGCAGGCTGAATTTAAGTTTTAGGGGTTTTTGAAACTGATCTTGAGTTCCTCCATTTTTGTTTGTCTTGACATATATTACTCTTCCAGACTTACAGTTTGCCAATGTGTTAATCTACACATTTGGTATTGTGAGAAAGAGAGACTTGGTTTTAATTAAACTATTGATGGATCTCATTAGATAATGAAAAATAGTTTTAGACTCTGAACTACAAAATGCATGTAGAATAACATACCATATAAAAACATAAGTTATATTATCATACTGGTATTTGTATTTCAGCAAATTTTATCATGTGATTAAAATGTCCTTATTTCAGTCATGTATTCTATAAATTTTTTAATTGTAAATTTACAATTAAAATTGTAAATTGTATTTACCCATTAAATTTTTCTATGCTCATGAGGTTTAGAGAAGCTTTAGTTATTTTAAAAGTTTTCAAAAACAGTCATCTGTCACAAGGGGTTAAACCTCTTGGGGTCATATATACCAAAAGGGTATATATACCAACTGATGAAATCTAGTTGGTCTAGATGTAGTCCTGAAAAGAAAGTGGCCTGTAGCTGGCTTTGTCATTGTTACCTGTCAAAGTATCCATTTTTGATGTGACATGATATGCTATTTCGGCTGTTTCATATGAACTTTCAAATGTCAAAAGTTCTTCTAAAGCTTTTTACCTATATATTCAATGCTGTGTATATATTGCAAAGACAAAAGTTCATCCTGTGTTGCACCAGCCTGTATCTGACTTTGCTTAAAATACTGGATGTTTTTTTGAAGGATTCTGAAAGATTGGTCCAGACACAGAGCTGGGATTCAACCAATGATTACTCATTTCTGGTCCTATAAGAATGGGTCTTTCATAATTTTATCTTCACTTCTTGATTGGTTTGTAGACCTTCCAGACAGACTTCTCTTCCAGTTAATCAGGTCACAGTAAAGACAGTCCCAAGTCAAGAAGCACCCCAGTTTGTTGGTTAACGCCTTTGCTAACAAAAAGTGCCAGCATAGAAACAATTAAAATTAAATCTTCATTAGTTTTTATTCAGACAATCATGTAAAGAAATAGGAAAAGTAATTTTACATTTGAATAAATTGAAATGAAACATTAACAATAAAAAATCTTGCAGTGTACATATGTTAAAAAAACCAAAAAAATTATGCTCTGAACCAGTTTTTTTGAAATGCTGTCTCACCAGGATCAGAATCTCGCTCCTGGCTTCAGTGGAAAATGAACTTCTCTGATATCTTTTCCTTGTTTTTTATTTATAAGGACACCATGTCCAGACTCTTTCTTTCCTGTTTTTTTTTTTTTGAGCCTCAGCTCTTCCCACAGTGCTTTATAGTACTAAAAGATCAAAATATCTTGCTGGTCACTTTGACATAGTCTAACTTTCTATGTGAGATACTCATTGTTCTGGACAGAAGAGGGAAATGTAAAGGCAATGTGCTTTTCACTACATGGCTGCAAGCAGTACAGAGTGTTGGTAATTAGCTTCAAGGGACCTGTCCAGATTCAGTTTTATTTTGAAATGAATTAATGAAAATGAGTTTTTCTGACCTCTAAGGGGTTGGAAGTGCAATATGGACTAAGACCCTATCTAAGATTATACAATCAGTCAAGGCTCAAAATTGTCTGAGCTGTGAAGTGACTGTCCAGGAACAGAGCAGGAGGGTGGATGCAAAACTTGACTTGAGTAGAAGAAATAACTAAAGGAAAAACAATATGAATTAAGGATCAGACTGAGTAGAAATGATGAGAGTAACAGTCACCACTTGTAAAATCTTCCAGTAGTAAACAGAATAAAGCTTTTAAGCAAAGGTGTCCTTACAACATACCCTGGTTTTACCCTGTTTCTTTTCAAGGGATATAATTGAAATCTCCAGGTATGTGAAAATTACAGGCTGTAGTTGATAATTTCCCTTCTCTCAGGAAACAGTTGCAGACTTCATGTTATAATGAATCTGGGGCTGTCAAAGAACTTGGGTCATGCAGGGCTCTGAAACTCCTGTCATCACTCTCACAGATTGGTGCTTTCCTTTTGCTTCTTGAAGGTAGAAAATAGGGCATTATGTATTTTAAAATAATTTTTCTTTTGTCTAAAGTGTTTGCTGGGAGACGGCACACAGAATATACCCCTTCATCCACACCATTTTGTAGCGCATACGGACTACTTGAGAACTTATGTCACCTTCGTCAGATATTTTTTATTTAGAAATGGTTGACTCAGTTTCCAGTGTGTTTGCAGAGACAGAAAGCCATAGTCAGTCAACAGCTGCAAATTTACTAACAAACATGTACTTGGACCCATGCCTAAGTGTACTTCCTTGGAAAATGACAAATGTTACCTGTGAACAGAGATGACATTTTCCTCAGAGTGTTGCAAAGGGGCAGGTATCACAGAATCACAGAACGGGTCAGGTTGAAGGGACCACGGTGGGCCATCTGATCCAACCTCCCTGCTCCAGCAGGGTCATCCTAGAGCACATTGCACAGAATTGCATCCAGATGGTTCTCGAGTACCTCCAGTGAGGAAGACTCCACAACCTCTCTGGGCACTGTTCCAGTGCGCGCTCACCCGCACAGTAATTAAGTTTTTCCTCCTATTCAGGGGGAAGTTCCTGTGCATCAGTTTTGAAAATCTGGGGAAAAAAGGCTTTTATCAAAGAAAGTGTAATGTATATGCCTAGTAATTTTTGTGTCTCTTTTGTTGGTTTTGGCTGCATTCTTATTCTGTAATTGGAAAATAATGGGGGCACTGAGAGATTAAGATCCAGAGCCCTAAATGTATTTAAATCCTGATACCACTGAAGTCATTAGAAATTAAAAGCTTGGATAGGAGGCAAATGGTTAAAATTCTTTGTAGGTTACCTGTGTGATTTAACCACACTTTTACACAAATACATAAAACTTAATTTGGCATGATGTTGAGCCACAGCATAAACAAATGCAATGATAAAGGACTACTTTGGCACTGTAACATATATATCACAAATATTAAAATTTAAAACAAGTTTGTGCTCACCATGATTATATTACATTTTTAAGAAATATTAATTTAGGAGAGGGAGATCCTCACCCCTTCATGTCCTAGAGGAAGCACAGTGATTGCTGTCCTGACTAGCGATTTTTGAGTCTTATCCTCTTTCTTGGAGATTTCCCTTTTATTCCCACACTCACTTGAATAGTAGGAATTGAGATTCTTAGGGCTGAAAAGCTGAATGAAAATGCAGGGACGCTCTTGGCACTTTTTGTACTAGCTAGGTCAGGAAAATAGCCATAATTTAATGTATTTTTAGTCTAGATCAGAGTTAAGCAGACTGCTAGTCTTAAAGAGAGTTTTAAAACAGTGTTTTTCCTAATGTGAAAGTATGCATTCCTACTTAGTCCAGAATTTTTTTATTTCAGTCAGTAAACACATGTTCCTTTATAATTTTTTTTTTCTTTTTACTTTTTTTTTTCTTTTCCTGGAACAAATAGATTTAAACTCAATACTATGATGTTTCTTTGAATGTAAAACTGGAGATCATTTATGGCACTTGGAGTTGCCTGGCCTGTATTTTCTAAATCCGAAAAGTGGTGTCAGTGTAAGTAATTTTTAAATGTAATGTTTTCCATAAGCTGTAAGTATACAAGGTGTATTATTCATATTATTACTTTAGGACATGTATTTGTAGTCCTTAGACTTAATGAAAAAGTGAACAGTTGCTGGAGGTAATATATTGTATGTTTTTTTGTTAGTAGCAAAGACAAATAGCTTCTAGTAGCATATAGTACATCAATAACTTTTACATTTAATTGTATTGCTTAGAGGCAAAATCACATCCCTCTAAGTCAAGGGCAGGTGGATGGATAGGTAGATGGATAGATAGATGAAAAACTAGATTAATTCATTTGATGAGTGAAACACTTGGAATAATAAAAAGAAGGGAAGAAATGCAGAGCAAAGGATGCAAACTGCATCACTCACATATTTCCCATGTTTATTAAAAAAAATTGAAAAGAAAATTGCTATAATCTGTGTGTACATGGTAGGAAAACAGTTCTGGTAGAAAGAATGGAAAATGTTTCTGCAGGTATTTGAAAGGTAAGAAAAAAATCCCTGGGACTTTTCATGCCTTGTTTCCTGTTGTGTATTGGCAATATTGTTGGTATCTGGAAACGGAGAATAATAAGCTGAGTTTTTACATCATGTTTTGATATGTATTTTAAAAAAGACATATTTTGTTAGCTTTTAAGATGTCTTGGACGTGTTGGGGAGAAAAAAATTTGGATTCACTTGGACCTAAGGAATTTCCAAAACATCAGAACAATTAAGAGCAGTGGAAATATATATGAAGTTAAAAAAGAAAAAAATTCAGGAAATTTTCCAAGAATTAGGATCTGACCTTGCTAGAGAGCTTGTACAATGAGGAAAGCAAGTAATCTCTGAGAAACAAAGGAAGCTTGTGTTCAGTCTTATTCCTAATATTTGGATTCCTGACCCAGTGAAGGATTGTCTTGATTTGCCAAGGGTCTTACATTTCTACTAATTTCCATGGTTATGTGGCAGAAGTTCTAGTTTAGTTTTTGAAGCAAGGAGAAAGAAAGCAGGGAGTAACTTGCAATAAAGTCAAAAGATAGTGGAACAATCCACACTGTAAAGACATTGTAGTGTTTGGTAAGAATGTTGAGAGCAAAGTGAAAGTGGAAAAGGACAATGAAGGATGTAGAAGTTTTTTTCTTTTTCCTGAGTTCCATAGTGGAAGAGAAAATTACTAGGTATAGAATTATATATGTATGAGCAGAGTATCTCTGTATAACAGACATTAGATTTATATATTATAATATATTGTATTATATTATAATATTATATATTATATTATATTTCTTTCCAATAGATTTATATCTATAAAATCCACTAAGAACCCAAAATTAAAGTGTGGTAAATGGAGAATGTTCAGCATTTTTGACTGGTGGCATAAGTTGTAAAGGAGTTAAAGAAGAAAAATATTAGAGATGAACATTCTCTTTCTTATCCTATACATAGGAGAATAACTGAGGAGAAAGGGAGAAATTTCAATTTGTACCCAACAGATTTGGTTGCATGGTGTGGTTAATAGTCTGGTCTTACCTGTGATCAGAAAAGTTTGCCTGCAAAATAAGTGAAATACTAATAAGCAGGCCAGAGTGTCTTTTCAGTACAGCCTGTCACAAAATGAAAATTGTTGAATGGGATTTGAATGCTGGTTAAAAGATCCCTGCATGCAGATGAATATTGGGATTATTTTAAATCACATTTGTTTTCTTTTTCTCTTTAATTACTGATAGTTGTAGATACTCAGTTTTATTCTGCTACAAATTTGGAATTATGCTCATCCATTTTGGTAAAATTTCACATCAAGACACAGAAAAGAAGAACAAATTGTTTCTTTTTGCCAGACAATAATTTGGAAAAAACAAAAACTCTCAACTTTATTTGCTTGTAAATTGGAACATTGTATGGTTGGAGTAGTTTGAGGAAAGAACTATTAATTGCTAGGGAAAAAAAAAAAGAGAAATTAAAATACACTGTCAAAAGAAACTTAAGAACAAAGAACTATTAAGCCATTTATATTATGAAACAGAAAGGTGATGAAATTTTTAAAGACTTGCTGAAATGACACTACAAAGAAACAAAACCATGAAAAACTTGGATGAGTAAAAAGGTTTTACAGGAAAGGAGGAAGCTATAAAATATATATTGGAAAATATATAAAAGTGTGCAAGAAGGTGACTAGAAATTCTAAAGGCAATTCTAGCATGGTTGAAGACAAAAATGAAGAATGGAGAAAGATGGAAAAGATGAATTTGAATTTTTTCAGAAGTGGTTTCCTGGTGCAACTGCAGGTGGTTGTCTGAATTCCATAACTGGTGTAGTAATCAAATTTTATTATAATACTTGGATGAAACAAATTATGATATTACATAAATATGCAGTTGAAGAACACTAATAACACATCAGGAGTTCACAGCATATCAGTAGGGATCCTGAAAGTAAGAGGACCCTCTGCAGTGAAATTGTTTAATCCTTGGGTAAAAGAAATACAGAATAAATGAATGTCTGGAATCTGAATTACTTGTTACTGTAGTTTAATTCTCAGATAGCTTCACTGAAGATTAAATTTTAGATGGTAAAATCTTTATGATATCACCTTCTCCACATCTTAATAATAAACTATCTCTCAAAATACCTTTTCAGAAGAGAATAATAATAATTTCAAACGCAATTTTACTTGCTATTTTTGAAAGTGTGTAGTTATAATCATAATTATATCTGGGCATGCATTTAGAATCCAGACACCCAGATTACATTTCGTATACTTTCTTCAACAGCTACAAGACTGATTGAGATAAAGATGTCTTAATGTGGGATTCATTCGAATATTGAAAATACAAGTTTGAGAGCAGACAAGTGTTTTGGTATGTGCTTCAGAAGAGAAATTAACTTTTATGTTGTTTAATTGGAGAAATATGGAAAAGAAATAATCAAGGAAGACTTAAAGAACACTATGAGAGTTTAAAAATCCCTCTGTCACCCATCCCAGACTTGTACATTTCCCATAATTATTTAATTAACCAGTATTTTGGTATCTCTCCTTTGTTTGCTTCTCTACTCCTTTGCCAAAGAAAAGTTTAAGGAGCCGTTTCCTTTCAAAAGTTGTGAGCTTTGGCACAGGACCTGGAAGTCTGTATCTTACTCTCTTAGTCCCAGCTAACATTAAACCAGTCCGTATGCTGGTGCTCCTCTCTCTGTTCAGTCTGGTCAAATATATTTGACTTTTTCCCTGCTCTGTATAATTATGTACAAGCCTCCCATTTGCTTCCATTGGATTGCCCCAGTGCTTCTAGATTGTGGCTTACACTTAACTCTGCACTTCCTACTCCTCTTTTCTTCCCTTGGAGAATAGTATTTCTCTCTTCTCCCTTTTCTTATCTTGAGATACTCTTTTTAAAACCTACAAGAGTCAACTAGTCAACTAGTATGTGTTTTGACAACTCCCTAAACCTTCTCAGGGAGGAATCCTCCAAAGGGAGCCTTTCTTCACAGTTTCTCTTTTTCTGTTTTCTGTAGAACTTATGCCATGTTTGGGAAATGGACATGTCAGATGGATAGTTTCTGTAGCAGAATGAGAAATACTAGAAAAAAACCCGAGGTATCTTTTGTGTGCCAAGGCCTTAATTTTAGTCTTAATCAAATGAAAAGGCTTGTGAGTAGATTATTGTCTCAAATGTTTGCTTGGAGTAGATTTGCTAATGCTAAGCAAAGATGATTCCAGAGAGCACCCTGCTACCTCTCAAGGTGTATCTAAGGAAACCATCTTTCACTAGCTTTTTGGGTTAATTGGTACAGCTGTCATAAAATCACTATGGTTATCCACTTAGTTCTCCTTGGCGATACATTTAGCTTTCTTAGAAACTTTTAGAGATTATTTTCAAATGAATTAACACCAATACAAGTGAAACTCTTCTTAATTCTCAATTCTACAATTTGCATTATTGCTAATGTATTTCTGTTCAAGTATTTAATTTTGATAGCTTATTTTTGTGTGATAACATCTTCCTTTTCATGCAACATGTAAAGAGGTCCAAATCTGTTCTGATACCATTTTTTGCAGCAGTATCTTGTACAGCTTTAACAGGTAATTGAGTAAATATGAAACTTGAAAAATCTCACACTATAAGCTTGAACATCATTTAGTATATGCTACATAGCCATCTAACCAGCAGCCCACATATTGATATTACAGTGGTGCTGTGTGTTACCCCTTACAGAGAAAACAGCATTTCTGAAACTCTGTGACCTGCATAAAATAAGAAAGTTTAGGGAGAATATTGGTGCACAAAAACAATAAATAGTGATAGTTGTCTGTAAAGACAAGTGTTGTCTTTTTTCCGCATCAGTAATGGCTCACAAGATTTCATTGTAAATCAGCCCAGGAAACAAACAGTAGGTGTAAGAAGGCCTCATGTGCATCAGGTGTTTGATTAGTCATGATTTTGTCATGTCTCTGGCAACCAGATTCAGCTGGTGGTGCTGTGTAAGCACTTCTAAATCCGCCCAGAAACACATTTATGTAAATACAGAGAGGTAATTAACCCTTATCAGGCAAGTTACCTGAAGCAAATCCTCACATGCTTGTCATAAAAAATGAAAGCCAGAATTCATCTTCTGGCTTTGTGTTGGAGTTTTTGTTTTCTTATATTTCTCTCATCGATGCTAAATATTTTCTTTTCATTTTAATCAGGTTTCTTACTTTCTACTGCTTTGATGAATGGAACAGGTAGTACAACAAACTTCTGCTGTATTCTGATAGTCTCAAATGTCTTCCACAGTAATTCTTGTTTCTGGTCAGCTCGTCAATTCTATTTACTGTGGTCTTGATTCTACTTAGAAGCCTTTTTGTCCTGGTTCCGTCCCAGATCAGTGCGGGGAGCCATGGCCAAGATATTGTGTTATTCAATACCACCTCATGTTATTGCCAGTGCTGGGGAAAAGGGACTCTCTCTCCTGCTTCCAAGGACAGCTTTCCTTTCCAGTTGGGAGAAAGGTTGGTGTGGTGGGAAAGAGCTGGTTGGTATTTTGTTGCGGCTTTCAGTGTAAATAATTTCTTTGTCTTACACCTTTCATTATTAGTATTGTTGCTGTTTGTTTTCTTATCTCATTGCTGTTTCCAGTAAATTGTTCTTATCTCAACCTGTGATCTTTGCCTTTTGTTCTTCCAAGGGGAGGCGGAGGGGAAGTAAGTAGCAGTGTGGGGTATTTTACCAGCAGGACTATTAAATTGGAGGATACAATTCCTAAAACGTGACACTTTTCCAAAAGGAACTTTCTGGTTTTACTTTACTCCATAATCATAAGTCACTTCTCTCTTATTAGCTTATTTGGCTACAGGGCTAACAAAAGCATAAAAGAATGTATGAAAATCAGTCTGTTTAAGCAATGAGACATAATATAGAAGAAATACATAAATATTGTGTAATACATGTAAGGAAATGGCTAGTTTTTGCAGCTGCTTACTGCTACAATATTTGAGGACAGAAAAAGGACTACATCAGTGTGAAAGTGCTGACCGAATATAAAACCCTGCATATGTGTGTGGGAAAAGGCATCTTTTGAATAACTGAATGTTAAGAGTTAAATAGAAACTAGAAAACTAGTTGTTTGGGGTTGGTTTTTTTTTGGTTTTTTTTTTTTTTTTTATGTTTGAGCTCATTAGTTTTAATGGAAAAAAATTAAGACCATTTTTTTATATTGTTTTTAGGAAAAGATACACAAAAAGGAATTAAATATTAATTTAGATAATATTGGAATGGTATTTATAATTTTCTAAATGTCTATGTAGATATTTTTCTAAATTTTCTTTATTGTATTGTTTTGAATTTGTAGACTTTGAACTGAGAATTTACTGGATTATGACAAAAATATTACTATTTCTTCTATTACTTTTATTTTCCCCTTTATTATGGGTAGCTAAGAACAGTGAAGTGCTCAATGGAACATATTTTTCTTTCTGTTCTCTGTGTGTCTCCGTTTCATTCACTTTATTATTCTACCTGATTTAACTGCATTTGTTTTCTTAAACTGACTAAAGCTCAGACAGTCTTGTCCTATTGAAGAAAGCTCAAGTCTGCACACAATTTCAAGATATACAAATAGGTACAAATTAGTCCTGGATAATGCTTAAACTGCTCTTAGTTATTTTTGGAGCATTGTTTCTCATGTGGTGACTGTCAAATATGAAATGCTTGTTTGTGAGCTAATTTCTATTCATTTTGAACTTGCAATTTTTATTGGTTGTCAAAATGCTCTTTCATGCAGTTGTAAGGATAAGGAGAAATATATTCATGATATGATGTTAAATTCAGTTTCAACTCTTTTAAGAGCCAGATTTATCCTTTAATATTTAACTTTGAAAGCCCTTAGGACATAGTATATATCATAATTGAACATATGCTCTCTTTAGACTATACAAATATAAATTCATATGTTCTCTTCTTTGATGTCACTGAAGCTTTCTTGCTGGTATTATTGTCCAGCTGGGAAATTATTTATTTAGTAAACTGTTTATGGAATGATTTGTGAACTTTTTTTGAGATTTTCTGGAATTTTGAATACCAACAATTTAAAACTTCTGTTTGTTATTGCCATCTCCTAGTTAGGAGTGCACAGTTCACATACCAGTTACCAAGACTAAGCCTCAGAATTAATTTCCTGGGAACATTTCTGTAAAGCACTATAAAACTTCAACATTATAATTGTTCTGTTGTTGTTCAGCTTTATACATTCATGTTCATGTATTTTTAATACGTTTGCTAATGTCTTTTTTTCTTATGTGGTGTCTGAACAACTACTAGCTGCTGCTTATTTTGATTGTGTATAATTTTCATGAGTCATTGTGATCTCAAGCTCCTCTCTCTCTTTGGCTGTAAATGGTTTTTCAAGCAGAAGAATAACCAGCACGAATTCAGTCAGCTGGCTCTCATTTGGTAATTATATTCCACATATTTTTTGTTTTTCATTGTTTGTACATAGGTAGCTGAAATTTATCTTGTGTTTCTTTTATCTGTTTTTAAAACTGTGTATACAGGGTGTCATTATGGTCTGTATATTGTCTAGGAACATTCAGCTTCATCTCACCAGTACAGCTACTAATTTTAGTATATCAGAGGCATTCTCCAGAGATTTGTGTATCTCTACATTGCAGTACATTCTTCCTTGAAACAGTCCGAAAACAGAAAATGGAATGACTCTTTATGTTTCTGATCTTGCACTACTTAGAAAACGGCTGTTTATGCAGCAGGTCTTAAGGTATCAAAGTACTCATGGTCTTGCCAAAGAAAAGTACATTGTAAGTCTCTGATCTTTGCATCCAGAATTAAATAGTTATTTAACAAGCATTTATCTTAGATCAAGTGGGATTGCTGTTGTTAGTGGTGGTAGTCAGTTTATCGATAGATAAACCAAACAATTTTCAAGGCATCAATGTTGATTTTGGGATTCCAGTATAATATGAAAAATGCAACATATCCCGTTAGACAGTTAAATGTTACAGAAAATGAAAATTCTGTTTGATTGTGAATTCATAAATTATTTCTAGGTGAGAGACTTACCCAGTCTTAAGCTGTGAAGAATTGCAGTGTGTATTCTGAAGGACTAGAACATACATTGCATACTTTGGAATGGAAATTGTCCTACATTAAAACTTTCACCTATCCTGTGATAGGTTAGCTTCCACGCTAACAGTTCTACAGACATCATGATTCATAAATTCTGCTGTGTATATTGCTGCATACTTGCAATTCAGCCAGACTGTCCTTTTTCAAACCTAAATTAAAGAAAAAATCCAGCCTTTCTGAGTGTACTTTAGGTGATTTTTAGACTTGCAACTAAAAGAGGTTAACCATCTTGACTTTATCTGCTACGTCATTACATGGAAA
The DNA here is from genome assembly GCA_013397055.1 of Pachycephala philippinensis. Classification (NCBI taxonomy): domain Eukaryota; kingdom Metazoa; phylum Chordata; class Aves; order Passeriformes; genus Pachycephala; species Pachycephala philippinensis. The sequence continues at coordinate 1,278,661 of VWZT01012161.1, forward strand.
TGTTGAAATCCCTCCCTCAAATAAACCCCACCCTAACAGCCTAAACATCATGATATTGTGGATTTAACTTCATATACTTGGTTATCTTAATGGATTTATCATGACTGGTGAGCTCTCCATAAGAGGTAACTCAAGATTTTTGTGCACCAAAGAACTTGTTGACCTGTGCTTACATGTTTGCAATGCCTTGTTGTTGAAGTAGCCTTTCTGGTGTTGACATCTAAGTGGCATGTCTTCCACAGAGAAGGAATAGAAGGAGAAAGAAGGAAAAGAAAAAGAGGAATGATGGAGACTTCCTTCTTATCACACTACTTTTCCAAAACGTGTAAAGGTTTGTGGGGTTTTATTTTTGAAGTTAAGCTGTATTTTGCTCTACTTCCCTAAGCAATGAATTCGGAAATTGTATACAAGGGTTTGTAGGGACACAAGCTTTGGTATTTACAATGGCTTTGATTTCCACAGTGTGCACAACATTCTACTGTATAGTTGGAGCATCTGTAGCTATTGTCAATCATTATTTTGCTACTCAAGATGACATCTAGAAAATTGTGTGAGGCAAGGTTATAATTTCATCTCTGTGCCAAATACAAATGGCAGTTCATTTTCTTAATCATTATTATTCTTTACTCTTAGTAGTAAAATATAGGGGATCAAAGAAGATAGAAGGCCCTGCAGTAACCTAAGGTGATATGTGCACATTACCCTAGGAGGTTGCCTAAGCCAACAAGTTACCTCTGGCTCTTTGTGGCTTTGTATTCTAGATTAGTAAGAAAACTTTCACAGTTTTTTTCCTTTGGAAGTATATCTTCAAAATGCCTATTCTCTCCTAGGAAATTATGTAGAGGGTTGTGATATATATTATTGCTTATAAGCAGAGGACATTAAAATTGCTAGGAGAGTAATTATTTGGAAAAAATACATAGTTCTTATTTAGGGAAAGAGTTTTTTCAAAAATGTAGAGATTTAGTACATTGCGTAGGGGTTGCTACAACAAGCAAATCTGCTTCCTTCCCATTTAAATGACAAGGTATCTTTTCCCTCACATTGAAGTAGACTGTGGTTTTAATCACTTATCTCTAAAACTACCTTGCTGTAGCATTACATTCATTAATGTCTGTCCTGTTTCCAGCCGGGACAGGGTTAATTTTTGCAGTAGCCAGGAGGAGGCATGGCTAGGACACAGAAGTTATCTTACACCACCTCATGCCATTGTCAGCGGCAGGGGAAGGGACTCTTCCCCTGAGAAGGGGTTCCTTTTGGTTGACAGAACCTGGCAAAGGGAGCTATCCAGTTCTGTCTATTGTTGTTTGGGGTTGTTTTCCTGTTAGAATTTTCTTATACCCTCTGTCACTGGTATTGTTGCTGTTACTGTCTGTTTTCTTATTTCATTGATTTTTGCAGTAAATTGTTCTTATCTTAACCTGTTATCTTTGCCTTTTTTTGCCCTCAATTTTCCTCTCCAGCCTGATGCAGTGGGAAGGGGGAGGGGAAAACAGAGGAGCGAGGAAAAGAGGTGTGTGCCTTTGGACAGATTCGATGGATACACTGAATCGGGGAGTACCATTCCTAAACCATGAAAATATTGCAGTATTGAAATGAAAAGAACGGGTGTTGAACATCCTTCTGTTGCTGTTAATCATGTGATAGCCTTTTTACTCACGCCTTACATTATTAAAATTCCTTCTTTCTGTTTATTTATCATGATAACCATTTTATCATCAAATGAAAAGAAATACTCTTGCCCCTTTAAACAGTTCAAGGCTTTCTGGTCAGTAAGGTCTAAGGCAATAATGTTAAAAGGCGTCTTTTCATTGGCTTTCAGAATTTTTTCTGTATGGGTAGGAAGCAATAAAAGTTTAATAAGCTAGGATGCCAGAGAACAGTAGAACTTGTATCAGCCTGTGTGATATATTGTACAGATATTACTTAAGGTTTATCTCCAGACCTATGAGAATGTAAAATGTTCTTTGTCAGTTAAGGATCTTAGGAAAATAAACAGACACAAACCAACACCACCAACAAAAATACAGTCTTGCAGTTTGTTCCATCTAATCCAGTTTTGACAATATTGTACTGGAAATGCATTTTTTATTCTTTTAATGAATGTATAGAGAGCAAAATAGAGCTCCAGTACTCAGGAGAAACAGTCCCAAACTGCAGCAGTATACACCTGATGTCTTAGAGAAAATTAGAAAACCTTTCACTCCCGTGTAATTTTTTGAAGTGTGGCTAAAACAATTTTGTGTTGGGTTGGGTGACAGTCTCTGTCCAGTGTCTGGAAACAATTGCTGGCAGGTAGTTAACGGCAGTGTATTTGACAGCAGAAGTGAATTTGTAGATTCACACCTGAAATAAATTCCTAAACCATATTTGCAAAAATATTTTTACATCTGAAATTGTTCTATATATAGTTCTTGTATCAAATGTTAGAAGCTGTCAGACTCCAGGATTCAGTGATGGCTTACATAAGCACTGGTTTTGCTTTAAAAAGAAATTAAAATATAGCCCTACACATGATATCAAGATATCCACCCAATTAAAATAATTAGCTAATTATAATTAGATTAGGGAGACCTGGGAGACTGGTTTACATAAAGGATTAGATGAATTAAATATGTTCTGGCTAATCAGATGTCCACACCTACATTAGATTAAATCTCAAGGAAGGAAGATAATTATTTAAGGATAAGAAGAGATGTCTTGCTAGTTAAAATAATTCAATGTTCAGCCTAAGTAACAAATAATTCTGCTGGATTGAAGAATTAACTATGCGAAGCAGTGGAATAAAAATATCCTATGTATTTAAAATTAGAATCCATAACATACATAAAAGCAGTCCTGTGCTGGCATGAAGGCAACTGACATGATGCTGTAGGTGATCAAAGTAATTAATGCCTTCTGAATTTTTCACTTGTTACGTCGGTTTTAGAAAAAGATCCTGATCAGTTTTGGTATGGAAAATAGCTAAAAGTAAAAAACCTGTTAATCTTGGGTTCAGGTTTAGTGTATTTCCTCACATCACACATTTTATATGTGCAATGTGTTCTTATACACAAAATCAATAGGATGCTGTATAGGGAGGAGATGTATGAACGCCAGCTCTTACAGTCATCACTTAGCAATAGAGGCTTTTTAGGCACGTGAACAGTGTTGTTTTGCTACTTACATTTGCTCTGTTAGTAGATGGCATCCTGATAATTCTTTAGTTCCTCATGAATGGTTTTGATATAAAAATGTTAGTCTTGAACTAGTCCTATCTCCCCAGCTGATAGTTGAAATAGATAATCTAGGTAAACAGCTGGAAGGTTCAACATAGACAAAGAGAAGTAATACGCTCAGTGAACTGTAAAACTCTGTTATTTCATTGTTCTTAAAGAAACATTGTATATTGCATCTGTAACAACAAAGAAGATCAGGAGTTTTCCAAAATCCAGAAGTCTGGGCTGAAAGGCATGGTCTGCAAAAGTTTTATTTAGTACCTCCTAGTTAGTCTCAATGACAGCAAGCGGGTTCCAGATTCTTTCAAAATGAACCTGTGTTCTATTAGCTGCAGAATTAGAAAAGCTTGAATGAAAACTATGAAAAGTAAAAGTGCTTTGGTTAAGAGAAAGTGGAGTCACATGTGCACAAAACAATATCCCACCCACGTTAAATAGGTCAAAGGAATTTAAATGCACATTGCCATACTGTATAACTGATAATGTATATCGTTTCAGGCTATATTAATTTTATGTAGTTGTAACTACTATCTCATTATATCTAGATTAGCGAGTACTCCTTTATAAAGAGATTATTTGTATTTAATGTGCACTGATTAATCATGTTACTGTATCTATTTTTAGAATAATTAGATGCCTCAAAAATAAGTTAATTATCTGGTATAAAAAATATAAACTTCTGATGTGCTATAGGACAGAAGGGGTTTTTATATTAGACTAGACTTGTTCTGAAGATTTACTTTACAGAGATTACAAATTGTGCTCATCCTGACTGGTTTTGTCTCAATTGTGAATGAAGGTATGAGATATGATATGTAGAATCTGATAGCATTACTGCGTATTAATTTGCATTCTGAATTTGTTCTATAGTGAAAAGCTCACCAAGAGAAAGAATTCAGGTACTTGCACACTGTTATTTGTTTCATTTGCCCAACCAGAGCATCAAAACAGAAAGCAGAACTAGTCAGAGGCTGTATCATGTTAGTGTCATGACAGTCACTGCGAAAAGGGAAAGCAGACTTCCTGAAAACTTGTATTGATTTGTCCCTAGATTACAATGCTTTTATTACCTACAAACAGCGAAGGATGTAGGGGCTGTTTTTCCCCCTCCTGCACTGACTGGGTTTGACCAGTTGAATGTATAATTAAGCCATCTCTGGCTTTCTTTTGAAATCTTGCTGGTGCCTTACATTTTAGCTTTTATATTTTTCAAATTCTGCATTCCTAGTGTGTAACTCTAAGGTGTCTTCCAGCCTGTTAGCTGCTGTTCTCTCATGCTAAGATAAACATAACAAAGCCTCTCCAGGCTCTGTCTCCAAGGACACCCAGACCGTCCTAGGCCCAAAATGTGTAAACCAGCATCTTGAGAAGGGCAACAAGCTGAGGGGAACTTACATCATTAGCTACAGTTTAATTGATGAAATTATGCTGATATGCAAAGAGACCAAACCTATAAAAGTGTGAAGAACTCGTGACTCATCGTCCATCTTGGGTGTAGCCTTTGGCCTCCCCAGGGTGTATCTCTGAAGGCCTTTCCAATAAATATCCACCTTTATTCCCTTACTCCTGTCTAGTCTCTGCTTCTAGGTTGGCCTCTTTAGGCATCATTGCATGCTTGCTTCTGTCAGATAGGCAGTTGTTCTTCTGTTCCCAAAAATACTAACTCTAGACCACCTCTTCCAGTAATATGGCAAATATCCTTCTTCCTATCTTTTATCCTGTATGATTTGCAATAGAGTCTAAAAAAATATGCAGGTCAGTTCTAATAATTCTAGTTACTGCTGTTTGGGTGTTTTTCTGGGCAACAATGAAAGTAGGGTGGAAAAAACCTAAAGACTCTTTCTCTGGAAAAAGGGACTTTAAAGAAAAATGAAGTTTAGTGGCAACTTCTCCAGAGAGTAGTAATATCATCTACATGCAATCATGCAATAATTTAATAATTGTGCCTTATGACTTGTTGACCATACTTGCAATGTAACACTTGCAGTTACATTTCACTAAACCACTTTTGTTGTGATTACTGTATATTTATATATCCAGAGTTAATTACATGAGCCAGAACACTTCAAAGTACATATGGTGTGTTCTATGATCCTAAACTTTGAAAAAGTGAGAAAAATATGAACCCAAGTAATAAGTTAACCTCCAGCTCTTGCAACTGACCTGAGATTTGACTAATGGTAATTGCTTACCATAAATTCTATGACAGGATTATTCATACAATCATAGAGTCATTTAAGTTAGAAAAGGCCTTTAGGATCATCGACTCCAACCCTCAACCAGCGTCATATTCACCATTAAACCATGCCCATTAGTGTCATATCCACAGGTTTTTTGAAAACATTTAAAAAGTGGTGGTGACTCCACCACTTCCCTGGGTAGCCTGTTCTAGTGCTTGATAACCCTTTTGGTGAAGAAACTCAATATCCAATCTAAACCTTCCCTGGCACAGCTTGAGGCCATTTCTTCTTGTCCCATCACATGTTATCTGGGAAATGAAACTGTCCTGCATTTCACTAGAACCTCCTTTCAGGCTGTTGCAGAGAGTGATAAAGTCTTCCCTGAGTCTCCTTTCCTCCAGGCTAAACAACCGCAGCTCCCTCAGCCACTCCTCATAAAACTTGTGCTTCAGACCCTTCCCCAGCTCCAGTGCCGTTCTCTGGACATGCTCCAGCACCTCAATGTCCTTCTTGCAGTGAGGGGCCCAGAACTGGGCACAGAAATCGAGGTGTGGCCTCACCAGAGCCAAGTACAGGGACAATCCCGGCCTTGGTCCTGCTGGCCGCACTATTCCTTGTACAAGCCAGGGTGTCATTGGCCTTCTTGGCCACCTGGGCACAGGCTGGATTATGTTTAGCCACTGTTGACCAGCATCCTCAGGTCCTTTTCTACCAGGCATCTTCCCAGCACTCTGCCCCCAGCCTGCAGAGCTGTAGTTGTTGTGACCCAAGAGCAGGATGTGGCACTTGGCCGTGTTGAATGTCAGGCTTTTGGTCTCATCCCATTGTTCCAGCCTGTCCAGATCCCTCTGCAGAACCTTTCTGCCTTCCAGCAGATCAACATTCTCCAGGCCTGGCCACCCAACCAGTTTTTTACCCAGTGAGGTACTGAACTTCTCTGATGGTGTGTTCAGAATGTCAGCACAAGCACTAGATTGTCTTGTAAGCAGTGATCAGAACAAATAGGCTGCTAGGTTTTGAGCACATCACTTGTTTAAAGACACAGGGTAATTAATTGTGTAGATGAGTACATAATTCCTGCAAGTTTTTGTTATATCAAGGAGCTACTGTTAGGTTTCATAACGAAATCAACCTTTTGGTTTCAGTCCCCCGTGTCCTACAATTTTCAAGGAATGTGAGGCTTCTTCTAGATTTATCATGTGCTCACGTTGCTGAACAGTGTAAATTAACCAGCTTTTCTTTGTCTCCTTTCATGGATTAGTCACAATTTTTTCATAGATTGGCCTCCAGACCCTTCAAACCATCAACTGAAAAATAGAACACAGGAAATCAGTAATATTGACTCACAGTCCTAATCTAGGGTCTGCAATATCATTTTATCTGTTTGCCTTACAATTATTGACTTTTTCTGTGTATCTAGAATGTTTTTTCCTTTCTTCCATGCAGAGAGTTTACAAGATCAGATTTGTAAATCATTTGAAAGCAAAAAAAAAGTTCTTTAAACCCTTAAAAATGTACCATATCTAATATTTGCACTAATCCCTGCTCTCTGCTGTGTGACAAGTGTCAATGAACAACAACAAAAAAATAGACTACTTTTCCTTCTTGAGGAAGCTAAATTTACTGCTATCTATGGTACCAAGCAACTTAAGTATATTAAATGATGGCAGTGCTTTGAAGGTGCTAATCTGCTGAGGAGGTACTGATGTTGTTAATGTCTCTCTGAGGTACATCATGGTAGATTAACATCAGACATCTGGGACCTGTGTTGATGACACAGCGAGGAAGAAATTATTAGCAGGGACAGTTGTCCTCCAACAATGTACATTCAGTGTTGCTGTGATCTCTGAGGACAGAGACAAACAAGTCCTGTTTTATTATTTAAATTAGGCTATAAAATTTCTGTTAGGTTATAAAAAAGTATTTTTTTNAGCAGGGACAGTTGTCCTCCAACAATGTACATTCAGTGTTGCTGTGATCTCTGAGGACAAACAAGTCCTGTTTTATTATTTAAATTAGGCTATAAAATTTCTGTTAGGTTATAAAAAAGTATTTTTTTGTCCTTTAAACAACAGGGTTTAATTGTTTGTATTGAAATGAAACACTGCTGTTAAAAGCCAGCAGGTAGCTTTAATAATGTGCATCAAATCATGTAAATATAAATGGATACCCTAGGGTATGAGCTGTAATCAATTCATCAGAGATTCCTAATAATGAAGCAATTAATTTGATATGGGAAAAGATATCACTTGCCTTCCAGAGCTGACAAGTTGCATTTCAGTTCACTCCCCCCTCACTTCTTCCTTCCCTCCTCTTGGCATAGCTGAGTTTTTACTCACAGCCATATGTGTCAGACTTCCCATCTGTCAGAGTGTTGGTGCTGCCTGAAGAGACACTACACAAACACTCATGTCTAAGCAGTTTAACTAGAGCCGGATGCATGCCATGCACTGTTAAAACTGTATTCAAAACTGTTTGCCTTTTATGTCGTGCTTTTCCAAAGTAACAGTGCCTTTAGAAAGGAAAAAAAACCAAACCCAAGCCAACCAACAAACCCAAGCCCCAGCAAGCAGTGCAGTTGCAAGAGATATCACACCTCTTGGTAAAGGCAACAAGAACATGGAGGAGAATCTGATCATGTAATTTAGGTGGTAATGAGATCATTGCTGCTTCAAAGCTTACACCATGATAACATATAAGTCCAGAGACTAAATCCTAAAAATAAGATGTGACAATTGAGTACAAAATGAAGATGTGAAGAATTAATGCTAATCTTCAGGACAAATACAACTGGCTGTGTGTTACGTAGGAAAAGCTGCTATGCTAAAACAACTTGTTGTATCTGTGGTATAGTAATATATTCAAGTATTCCCCAGCTGAACTGGAAGCAGGCATACCCATGGCCTCAGCCAACCTTTTTTACATCAGCAGTGAGAGTGACTTTGGCAGGCGAGCTGACTGTAATTGGCTGTGCTCAGCACCTTAGCAGATGTGCTCAGCACGCATTAGGATCAGACTGTTTTGTCTCTATGAAGCAAAACACCACTGAAAGCTACTGGAGGTTTTGCTTGACTAAGGTTTTCAAATTGGCCACTGGGTCTGTTTTCACTCCTAAAAAAGTATGTAATTTTCCCATATATAATTTTTTTTCCTTCTAAAATATTCTTAGCCTAGCTAGTATTTTGTGTGCTGAATTGGAAATATCCTGAGTGAAATATGGCATGTGTTGAATTAGACAAGTTCACCTTTGCAATTGTACGGGTTTAAGAATGATGTAGAATGATTAAGGTGATAAGTGACGTGGTAGTGGGGATTTATTTTTCTTGTAAAGGACTGATTATAATATGCTCCCCAAGGAATTTATTTTCTAAGGAATTCTCTTTTAATTCTACCACCTCACAGGCCTTTCACAGGCTGGCCTGAAAGTTCCAGCTTTCATGGTGGTAATTATCATAGAATCACAGAACGTGCTGAGTTGGAAAAGACCCATCATCGAGTCCAACTCCTGTCAGGCTGGTGCTGTTCCTGAGAGTGACACCCTGTGCCCGAGAGTAGTGTCCAAACTCTTCCTGAACTCTGTCAGGCTGGTGCTGTGACCACTCCCTGGGCACTCTTCCAGTGCCCAACCACCCACTGGGTGAAGAACCTTTCCGTGATATCCAACCTAAACCTCCCCTGACTCAGCGTTATGCCATTTCCTTGGTCGTGGTCACAGTTACGGAAAGCTAGAGACTTATACTTACACAATATTTTTGTAATTTTATCACACACTTAACAACTGTTTCTGTGCAGCAATAGAACCTTACAGTTATTAGTAGGATTATTATGTTTAATCAGTAGAAGGAGACAGCTCCAAATAGTACATTTCCAGAAGCACTATATCTTATAATGAGTACTGTATAAGGTGTTAAGATTTGAAATCTCTGAATCCCTCTTGTCATTTGGGAATCCATTATTACTTCTTCACCAAGAAGTATACTGGATTGGTTTTCATTTTGTCTGCCCGAACTAAAGCTATGAAAAAAAGGTAATTGAAAGTGCATTGCTAGATGGATTGCCTTTGGAATGTTCCCAGATCAAGAGATACAGCCTGTCTCTAGCTAAAAGTAGAAGGAATATTTTCAGTGAAGTTTGGTAATACTTGGAAGAAAATGTCCAACAATTTACTTAATTATTAATAACAGCGAGTGAAATAAGTGCCAGTAAGAATCAGACTGCAATCTGTATTTATAAAAATCCACAAAGTATGATTTGACATCTGCTGGATAGCTTTGCTAAATGTCAATGTGAATAGAGGGGACTCCACTCATAATGTCCAATATGCTGATCAGATTTCTTGTTACAGCTCTTGAAAGGTCCTTTTCTTATGGCTCAGTTTCAGGGCAGCAGGCCCTGTACCAGTGCTAATGAAGGCCAGATTATTGGTTGCAGAAAAATGATCTTCCAGAAGCATCAATCTATCCTCGGGGCTGGATCTGTGAAGCTGATTTCACTCCCAGCGCTCTCTGGAGACTCTTTTCTCTGAGTGTGTCTTTTGAAGGCAGGACTGCTTTTCAGGCCTTCAGCTAGTTTTTTTTTTTTTAATAGGGAAGTTGTTTAAATGCTAGATTACAGATGATAAATAAATAGCCGCATTCTACCAGACTGAATAAATTGTTGGATATTATGAGAATTTCCTCTTGCCTTGTATATGAACTTTGTGGTACTTGAAAAAGTTTTTTTATCACAATATGCAAATATTTAAAATCAGGTTTTCTGCAATGTAATGTTGCCTGCATGTGCTTATTCCTTGACATCTTTTCATTGAGGACCTAACTTTCCCCTCCATTAATTTTTCTGAATGAATTTACAATTATTTGTGTTCAGAGGGTTTATTTTTGCCTGTTACCCAAGAATCTTATCACACAGTTTTAGAGAGCAGTGAGTGCCCTTGCACCCATTACTTTTGCTCTCTGAAGATGGCTTTATAAATTGAGCTTCACTGTCTCTGTTCTTTTTCACTGGCTTAACTGCTTCCTAAAATATTTTATTTTGATTATAATGTATGTTATTTTCCTTGGCTGTGAGCTAAACTAAAATGTGGGAATTGGGCTGAGTTCTTTCTACCTCCTGCCTCGTTCCTAGTTTCTCAGCTCCTATCTCATGTGGATTTAACACTTTTCTATTACCCTCAGAGGCTGTGAGATGCATTTGTGCATTAAGGTCATGCAACTACCTACATAAGTGTTAGATAAATCAGAATATGTCTTCACAAAGTCCTCTTATGCCTTATTTGAATTTTGGAAGTGTTGTGAAGGGAGAGAGAGAAGACAGTAGTCAGGAGACAAAATTTTTTTAACCAGATCTGCCTACAGATTAAGATGAAACTGATGAAGCAGAAGAATGTCTGTGGATCTAAAAATCTTAACATGGCAGTTTTCAGAATCAGAAATGACAAAGGTTTCTTTAGATCCAGGAAGGATCTTTATTTCTTTGGGAATTTTGGATCAGTTTCAGCTATTTTTGCTGGCTTTCTTTATCTAAAGAGATGACTTTCTCATAATTTAAACATAAGATGCCAGAACAATTTTTCTTCAATGATTTCATCTTCAGTAGAAACATTTTTCTGTGGAAACATGCCTTCTTGCTTGAAAACTAATAAACAAAATAACTAAACTTTTAAAAAACCCACAGCCCAAAAAGCTCTCAGAACTATTGACGACTTTCAGGTTTATACAGATCTAATCATAGTTGGTTGTTGTTATTTTTAAAATATATCAGATCCCAGCCTGATATATGTGGAAATACTTCTCATTTTCCTGGTGTCTTGATCTTTTTCAAAATCAAGGTCAAGGAAATAATAAAAGTAAAAAAAAATTAACTTTGAGGGAAAAACCTCTTCAAAACCACCCTAAATCAAAGCTTTCTGGTTGGGAGTCCTAATGAACTCAATCCGTTAGAACTGATATCAGGACAAAAAAAAAAAAAAAGGAAAAGCTATCTGCAGATACAGCTGGGAGTTTTACCTCAATGTGGCAGGTTAACATCACCCTGTGAATGATAATGGATTCAACCCGAAGCTGGGAAATGCTGTAATCTCTCTTGTGACTGGGAAATCAAGAAGCAAAAACTGCATTGCTGATATAAAACAGGCAGTGTAACAGCTTTTACTGATGGCAGAAAACTCATTCTCACACCCAGGAGGTGTCTGGGAGCTGACAGCATCTGTGTCAGGTCAGGTATTTCACAGTTCTGTATGTTTCCTTTTCTTTATTGTGGTGTTGCTCAGTGTTTTGAAAAAATTCCAGCTACCTATTTCTTGTCTAAAGGATATATTAATGGTTAATAAAATCATAAGGGTTATAGAGAGGGACAATAGTTTCCAACAGAAAGAATACAGAGCATCAGATGATGCAGGTGTAATGTTCATAACAAACTGAGAGTAGTTCTTTAACTTACACATAGCTTTTAAGTAACTTCTACAGCTCTTTGCTTATTATGGATACTTAAGACTTGTGAAAAACAAATAGGTAATTTCCTAAAATAAGGAATCTACACATTTTATTCCTATGCTGACTGACACATTGCTTCTGGCTCAAGATTTCACTGAGCTGCAAGTTGGAAAGTATTCATAGGGAATAGCAATTCCTGCCTTCTTTCTTTGTTCCCAAACTCCTGCCTAGCCATCTTCTATTGACCACTGCTGGAGACTGAGTGCTGGGATAAGCGTGTCTTTGGCTGGATACTCTTTTACAGCAGTATTGCATCCGTAAGGCTTGGACTCACCAGGCTGTTGGACGGAGGGTTTGGCAAGGTCTACATCAGCTTGTAATTCCATGAAGTAGGACAGGATCATTAGACAGGAGCTGAAACCCCTACATCTATGGTTTTTCTTTGAACTAGATTTAATCTCATCTTCTGGACTGAACATACCCCTCATGTGTGTGATCATGATGTATTTGACACAGCAGTAGGGAATAGATAGTGGTTTGTGTACTCCTGAAGCAGAGCTTCCAGTTTGATTTCCTGTAGAGGTAATCTAATTTGTGCTCACCAGATCAATCCAGTGTGCTGAACCAATGCACAGCAAGTAGGCACAGCAAGGGATTTGTTTCAAATTTACACTGATGTTCTGAAAAAATATATTAATGTAACTTAGATCTGCTTTGTCTAGGCTTCTTGCAGAAAGACTTTTGTTTTCCATTTCTATAGCTGGTGATGGCTTCTGTTTCAGAATGGCTTGTATATGATATGTGGGGCTGACCTGATGGCACAGCCATACAAGCCTAGTAATTAGTTAATTAGCATTATTAATGTGTGTATTTAATAGGCATGCCTGCAGAAAGAAGATAACTAGCTATGTTGGATAATATAGAGCAAGTTTGTACCTAATGTTGCTGAAGTCCATGCTTTTTCTTGGTAACACAGAAGAGATTTCAGTGTGAAAAACCTCACTGAAGAGCCAAGAACAAATCCAACAACGTGATGATATGTATGTTTTCTGCCTGTATTTTTGAATTACATTTCTGTCACATCACAGAGAAATAACAGTGATACAGACACTGCAGACCAGATCTGCAGAAGCTCATTTACATTTAGGTGGAACAATGCTGCTGTCCTGAGGCAGTGACAGAGGCAAGGTCTTCAAGGAAGCACTGAAGTGGAGGAAAAAAATATGAGGCCATGAACTCTGGGGAGACAAGGACCAGAGCAAATTTCCTGTGGCTTCTCTGCAGGTAGAAGAGGTTGGAATTTCCATCAACATTGCAGAGCAGGCTGACTGGTTTGGGAATTGCACTGATAATCAATGCTTGTGGCATTGGGAGGAAGAATGTGGATGCCAGTGCTTTAAGGAGAAGAGCTAGTCAGTTATGTTTTGCCTTTGCCAGCAGCTCCTGGTGAGTTTTTACAGTCAGTAAAGCATCATGGCATCATGCTTATGTGGCTGGAAAAAATGAAGGCCCAAAAATCTCACTTGTAAGTTCTGTTTTTTTGTCTTTCTGAGATATCTTTGTCCTTTTGAAGGAAGGTTTTGGGGAATTTTAATTATGGAAATAGTCGTGTGCAGACATTTTGAGATTTTTAAAACCTGGAAGGAAACACCTGTCCTAATTACCTGAAATAATGGGAATTATTAGGAGCAAAGTATTTTGCATTTTTTCTACACAAAATCACATCGCTGAAGCAATCACGAATGATTTTCATCATAATCAAAAAAAGATAGTGTCATGGCATTTGTTGTCACTCCACCCATGAGAGCATAAACACCATCAGATTCAAGCCAGAAATAAGTATTCTCAATTTGAAAAACCAGTGTGAATATGTGATTAAATTTCAGCCATTCAGATAAAAATTCCATATGCATAAGGGATTTTCTTTCTTTTATTTTTAATAATGATCTTATGTTTCATTCTGAATTTTGAGAGAATCAGAGCTAATTTAAAGAAAACATTTAAGGACTTCTGTGTGACACATCACTACTGCTTGAAATCTTTGGCAGTATATTGTGATTTGTTTTATGTCATCTTTGATTGTTTCGGTACAAAAAATGAAAATGTGGACTTCTGGTGATTGTTTCCAGGCTTTTTTTGTAATATAAAATAGTGCTAAATTAAACAGAGGGCTAACCATGTGAGATGATAAATTTCACCAATCACTTTGAAAGACTTTCTGCAAAATACTTGATTATCAAGGTGAATGAAAACCTTCAACAACTAATGAAGTCAGTGAGAGCTGAGAGTTTCCTCTGAAGATATGTCTGGTAAATTTTAGGTTTGAGTTTCCTCTGGAAAGTCATCCTACTATAAGTCTGTGCTAGGGCCTTTTTAAGGGTTAGTCAAAGATCTGCCCTTAGATTTAATCAAGGTAGGTGTTTGGGTGTTGATCCATGATTTACAGAAGGTTTATGTTCAGTTTAAGGGGAATAAAATGTTCTTCAGTTTCAGGGCCTTCAGTTGGATGATGTGAGTAAGAGTCTTCAGGTACAAAGCATTTATTTTTATGTAATAAATCCTTCTATCGTTTATTCAACGGCACAGCCAGAATTTGCAACATCCAGGATGTAATCCTGGAATAACTGTGGGGTTTCTTTAAACTCAAAACGGACACATATCACTGGCTTAGTCTAAATAATACCTTGTTCCTAAAAGCTTTTGCATGTTAGACTATTATACCCTAATGATTATAGCTGTACTTTACATACAAATACTGTCATATTGTAGTGGTAAAGAATAAGTCACGCATATATAAGTTTGAGCTAATTCTAACTTTCAAAAAATAACCATTTACAAGCTTATTACCTCATTTGATGCAAGAATGACTCTTCTTTTGCAGGAATGTTCCTTTGAATGACATAAGATAACACCCCTGCACTCTATTGGGAAAACCCATAGGTGAATACTGGGGGGTTGGTGTGTGCTTTTGTATGGATTGTGACCATAGAGTAATCTCTTCCTTTTACAATATGTGATAATCAGCTGAACATTTCATGCATAATAGTATTGTGGGTCTGTGTAATGGAGCAGAATGAAATACTTTTGTTTAAATAGGGAATTTTTGGCTTGTTACTGAAATTCACCTTGCATTTAATGTGGTCACATGTTTTGGGAATGTATTTCTGGATGTTTGAGCATGACTGAAACTTTGCAACTTTTTGGGGTAAGTGTTGTTCTGCTAGGAATTAATTTATTTTCCATCAGCATTTAAATTATAAAAGAAAGGAAAACAACATAAACTCTAGTCCTTACTGAATCTGTAACTGCTCTTTCATGGTAGAATGGATTTTAAATATTCAATGCTAATAAATTTTGCGTTTCTCTGTTAAAAAGGGCATATTTAATCTAAGCCTGAGGAGGATTTTTAGAAAAATACCAAGAGAAACTTGAAAAATTAATGTTAGAGCGGGGCTGTTAGGAAAAATGGAGCCAAATGTTTTTTAGAAGTTATTAGAACTGTCTTTTTGCCCCCCTTTTTTTTTTTTTTTTTGTGAAAATAGCGATTGTATTGGACATGCTGCTATCCGTGTCATGAAAGAGATGAATTTGAGAGATATGGGAATCAATTTGGCTGAACTAGAGGTGTTGAAATAGCTCCCAAGTCTATTAAAGCTTTCACACATCCACATTTCCAAACTAATAGTTGACATCACCTGTCCCATCCCAACAGAGCCTGTCAAGAGGCATGAGAACTGGTGTAATATGACAGCTGCTTTTAAGTAAGTGAGAAAAAGTGCTGCTGCTATTGTTCCCCTTGATCGTAGAACATGGGACACAATGGGCTGCGTGAAGTGCAAGAAAGGGCCTTGTCTGAAGAGAAACAATTAAGGAGGCAGGAGTGAACTGGCTGCAGGTATTTCACATTTAGTGGTCTAAGAAAGAACTGGTAAGATGGTAATTGTGGGGAGGAAGGAAGAAAAAGAACGAAAAGAGGAAAAGGGTAAGTAAAAAATGCAAAGGGAGAGTAGTAAAGATACACAAATACAATACAAAACATTAACCTCAAGGTGTCACCTCTGATTAATGAGAACCACATTGCTGGAAGCTGAGAGGATACATGCAGTGATATGGATCACTGTGTGCTATATACATGCCTTTCTATGCTTTTCTTGCAGTTTTTGGTCCTAACTGTTGTTGGAATAGGGCATTGAAACAGATGGCCTCATGTGACGACCCAGGAAGGGCATTCATTTATTCTTTCTCTGTTTAGCCATAGTAGTGAGGAGACGCAAACATGAAAACAAACAACAAAAAAAAAGGACACAGCCTCATCATGAGCCAAATGCATCCTTAAAATTCAATTTCACGTTTGCTGCCTGAGGATGTGATTTGGAAACTGGCCAAAGAAATAGGAATCTCTTTCTGGCAAGTCTGAGTTTAGCTGTGGTCTAGCCCCAGGCAAATCATATCATCTTGCTACACGAACGACAAACACAGAACAAAAAATACAGACCCGTCTCACCCAAGATACTGAGGGGATGCTTATATCAATGGTTACGTGAAGTGTATGTTGCATGCTGTATAAAAATTATTACCATGATTCCATTCTCAGTTGAATTCCTGATAAAATTGTGATATGCTGGTGGGAAGGCTTCTGGGAGTCTGGTGTTAAGGTCTGCTTGCCACCAAAGTGATAGCAAGGTACCATTGTGTCAAGTGGAGTTCAACTGTCTACATTTGTACTGTCAATCATGCATTCATAAAATGGAGTTTTTCTTGGCCTTAGTTAAAAAGATTTCTGGAGTTCATTTGCCTTTGCTGTCAGATCAAATAGCATTGAAGGTAAGGAGTTTAAAATAAATTTCATTGGGAGGAGATGTGTCTGTTCTTACACTGTCTTTTGCAAATATCTTTATGTGCAGGCACCTTTATGTTCCTGCATCAGTAAGTAATGTAAATTATTTAATGTATAGAGCATTTACCTGCATGCATGACATATTTTAAGGAAATGAGATAATAAATGTCATGTACATGTACACACACACACACGCTAGTAAAAGTTTGTGTTCATTTGTGGAAAAATGTGTTTCCAGCCTCTATCACCTTGTGGTATCCTACTGAGTTACTGCTCTGGGTAAGTGCTGTACCTGGGGAGGAAGAGCCCCAGGCACCAGTGAATGGTGGGGCTCACTTCCTGTAATGCAGCTTTGCATGAAAGGACCTGAGGACACCAACCTGGACGTGAGCCAGCAACACACCCTGGCATCAAAGAAGGCATTGGCCATTCCAGGCTGTATGACAAGTGTTGCCAGCAGGTCGAGGGTGCTGATCCTTCCCCTCTATTCAGCACTGCTGAGATCACACGTGGAGTTCTGGGTCTGGTTCTGAGCTCCCCAGTACAAAAGAGACATGGACATGCTGGAAAGAGTTTGTGGAGGGCCATGAAGATGATTAAAGGACTGGAGTATCTCATAGAAGGAAAGGCTGCAAGAGCTGTGGCTGTTCAACCTGGAGAAGGGAAGGATTAGGGGAATTTTTTTAGGAATGTCTGAAGAGAGAGTGCAAGGAGGATGGAGCCAGTTTTTTTCCACTGAGTGGCTAGTGCCTGGACCAGAGGCAACGGACACAAACTGAAACACAAGAACTTCTCTCTGGACAGTAACCACTTTTACGCTGTGAGAGTGGCTGAGCACTCGCAGAGGTTGCCCAGGAGACTTGTGGAGTCTCCATCCTTGGAAAAATTGAAAAGCCATCTGAACACAGTCTTGGGCAACCAGCTCATCAGTTATAGTAAAGCATGTTTAATTAGTGAAAAAGAAGACCTTATGAATACAAATAAGTTTGCTTTGATTTGGAGCATTGCTCATATTTCTTCTTCAAAAGGAAGACATGCACACACTCGTGGGACACAACAACATAAACGAAATAGCTTACAGTAGTTTACTGCAATAAAGATAACCCCTGATTTTTATAAGGCTAAATTGGCAATTTACTACAGTGGAAAAGAAGAAATGAAATTTTCTGTAAGCTTAATTCAGGGAACAGAAAAGAATCCAAGACATAAAAACAAATTTATTTTTGAACAGGTGTAAAAATTCTATAGATGATTTTACATTTAAGGAGAATGAACCAATCTGAGGACTCCTCATGAACTTTCAAGGACCATTTGGCAGGTAATGGAATTCATCCTCTAAAACATTTATTCTTTTTGTCTTATAGACACACATGCCTATCTCTGAACAACAGTACAGGAGGAAAAAGCTGTTTCTTTTGCATAGAAGCCAGGAGGAAAAGCAGCAGAGAAATAAGACAGGGAGAGGAATAAAATTGACGCTGGAGAGAGAATATATAGAGTAAGCAGAAAAGAAAACAAATAAATTCATTTGCCACAAAGAACAAGGGAAATTAAAAACTACTAGAGGTTTACACTTTTGACCTGGAAAAAACCCACAAAGGTGTAATTCCAAATTTATAGCCTTCCATTAAAAAATAATAATCTTTTGTTTTATTGGAAATCCTGTAGTGATATTTAGCTAATTTTTTTGTGTGGACATATGGAAAACTTGGTACTGGTTGGTGTCTCTCATCTGTCTCCCTCTGCTCTGCAAAGGCTTCGCATCCTTTTGTGGTGGAAAGGACAAGCCAGTGAGTCCGTGATTTACTAAAGCTGACATTGCAATGATTGGGAGACTTTTCAGTGGAAAGAAATGGAGGCTGCCATTTCTTGTTTTGAAAGTATAAAGGAAGCAAAGTTGGGAACCTGACTTGAGAATTGAAGTCTATACAGTAACAAAATTTATACTTTGAAATATGCGGACATTAGGGTTTTGGTTTTTTTTTGTTTTTTTTTTTGTAAAGAAACTCAAAATTCTTTATTTATCAACGAAAAGTTGCAGAAAAGAGGTTTTATTTATTTACTTTTTAATATACACAACATTGTTCATTGCTTGGAAACACATGATCCGTAATGTTTTACTCAAAGAAAAGCTATACAGTGATTGAGTTTCTCCTGCATTTTTTCTGATGCCCCTGATTTCACCAACTCGTTGTGCTGGACAGTACACTTTAGTTTCAACACACATTGAGAAAATGGAAGAAAATATAAAGGAGTGTATGTCTTACTCTTTGAGATGTTATGAAACAGTACTGCATATTCACAGAGGATGGGTGTACACCACGTCTTCGATTTTCTGTTAGAACCTGTTCAAGAAGTACTGTTTCTATTTATTTTCATTACTTTCTGCCACGACCCATGCATGCCAGTCTACAGCTAGAGATTACAATTTGTAGAACGATCAGCAGAAATGGAAATTGGTCATCTTGTGAATTTATTACTATTGCAATATATTTACATCATAGGTATGGAAAGTGGAAATGAGTCAGTCAGTCTACAAACACACTGAGTGCTCTCAAGTACCGGCACTTGACTTCAAGTTTTCCTGCCTAGATTCTGTTTTCTCAGATAATTGACCTAAAGTGTCCTAGCCTCTCTTAACCAAGGGACTAAAAACACAAGCTACTCTTCCTGTTCATCATGTGTCTCAGTTTGCTTTCCTGCCTGCTCCCCTCCCCGAACACCTCTTCCCTTTGCAGGTTGTTTCCCCATGTGTCAGGGGAGATCAGAAGGGATTATTCAGCAGCACTGAATAATCATTTCCTTGGCCTTTTGCCTGTCTCTAAAACAGTTCAGGGTCTTAAGTTTCAGGATGAACTACATAATTGACACGTGTTCTTTGGAGAAGGCAAACATTCAACCTACAGCAAATACTGCCTATGCAGTTGCACTGAAGTGAAAATAGGATCTGGAAAGATACAGGTTTGATAAGTTTAAGTAAATGCTGATATTGTCTCTGATATTTTCTGTAAACTGCCTTTCCTCTCCAGAAAGAGAAAGAAATGGGTTATTTAGTCTTGTAACTCACCATAATAAGGGTGTTATCTGACTGGAAAATGGAGGAAAGGTGATTTAAGCCTTGTCTATAACTTGGTGTGCTGGGCACAGGAGTCCTAGGGAAATAATCTACAAAGTAGAAATTAAAGACCTCTTATGAATGGGTTTAGCAAGAATCTACTATTTGTTGTTCTGTGTAACTATCTCTCTTTAGGCTGTCTCCTGGAGTCTCACACCTGCCTGTTAACGACTGAAAAACTATTTAAAGTTAAATAACTTTTCATATGCCACAAATCAAGTACAGTGATATCCTGTCTTTGGAAAGGAACTAAAAAAGTTTTTTATTTCATCCTCATGCTTTCACAGAGAAATAAATACAGGCAATTTCTCTTGTTAATTCTAAAAAAACTGTTTGAAGGCAAGGGTAAACTCTGAACTTCATGATTTAGTCCAAGTGTATCAAATACACAGAGTAGTCACCAGAAAAAAAAAAATCTGTTGAATGGGTTAGAGATGGGAGTTCTATTTTTTTTTTTTTTTTTTTAATTAAGACCCGCTACATCTAATTTTCTTAGAAAGTGTGATGGGGATATGACTGCATGAAGGTGGTACATGTTCCATTTAAGTAAAAAATAATTCAATTACTTAATGTTTAGGGACTTGGAAGGTTTATTTAATATACTGACATAAGAACTTGTATAATGCAGAATTCAGTGTCTTTAAAAATCCCTTCAAGCATTTCCTGTACTTTGTACTCTCAGAGAATAATATTTGCAGGATGAATGCAGAGGGTATATTTGAATTGCAGTAACACCCCAATACCTCATTTCTGTTGGAGTAAATGATAGTTAGATTACATTCATAAAGTGTGTCCAGTCAGTGTTCTAGCAAACACCAATTCCATGGTAATAAACAGTCACAGTACCTCACAAGCAATAGGCAGTGAGTTAGTTTGGCTCTTTTATATTTTTATATCATTGCTTTTGATTCTCTCAGGAGTTCAAAATTTATGCAAAGAGTAACATTCTTCTTTTTGTGGTTTCTCCTGACCCTCTTATAAATTTTGTATTTGTACAATTTCAAAAATCTATTGGTTCTGAAAGTTTTGCTCTACTTTAATAAAAGCTAAATGAGCCCAGCCCAGTCTGTATAAGCCTCATAAACTTAAATGATCCTTTTATCAAATGCTTTTGTGACTCTGCATTTATTCAGTGCTGGTACCAGCAGTGTCATTTAACTGCCTTATGGTTCCTGGCCCACTCAATCTGATATACGTTTAAAATGAGGTTGACAGGACTTAATGCTTCAACTTATCCAATGTGTATTTTTATTGCTGTTGGAAATGGATATGTTGACATTTCCATGAGGAAATTCTTTCTCGCAGGCTATTTTTTTTTTTTACTTCAAGAAAATTGGAAACAAAACGTATGATTTATATAATTTTTTAGTACTTTAAAAATAAAATTGTATTTTTTTCAGCCTCACTCTACATGTTTACATAGAATTGACTTGTATAATAAGTTAAGACCCAATCCCAAATCTGCTGAATTTTTTCTAATATGCTTTTTAAATGGGTGTTGTATGAGGATTCTGACATGTACAGAACCAGATGTGCAAGGAGATGTATTTGCTTAGATCTATATGGAGAAATTTATGACATTAATCATCACAATCTGAGCTTTTTAGTAATGGAGCATGGCCTTCTTTCAATCTGACAGACTGCACAAGCAACAGATGATAGGAATAAAGAAACACATTTTGTAGTTGTATTTCTGTCTTTGTAACAGACAAAATTACCTGCATAGTGCAGGTGTGTTACTTCTTATTGTGTGTGTTAAGGAAAGAAGAGAAATAATTTCTATTAACTACTTTTTTATTTTCCTGGTGACGGCTGCTGAGTGCAGACATGGAAGATGCATCATGGACATAGAGAAATTAAGTGGGTCAAGGTGGGTTCATCGTGTGTGGCTGGGTACTGTCCTCAGCTGTCCTACTGTCTCCTGCTACCCCCTGTCTGCCTCTACTTCAGTGGTTATTCTGCCTCTTGTTGCTTTTAATGGCTTGTTGTCATGACTTGACAGTTTCTGATGAGACTGCAGGAAAGATGATACACATTTTGAACAGTCAGATACCAGGAGAGGAAGAGTTAAGGCTTTTAAAAAAGCAGGTTGTTAAATTAAAACCTATCACTTGCTACGATTTTGGGTAGAAATTTAAGCACACATGAAAAGATCCATCAATTCCATATATTAAAAGAAGAATGGGGGAGGGAGAATTATCTGTGTGCCTTAAACAATTGTTCAGTGTGAAAATATTCTCCTATTCAAAGAGATGTATAGTTTGCATTTCTTTTTTTTTTTTCCCTCAAATTTCAGACATGTTGGAGTTGGTTGGTTTTCTGGTGCTGTGGTTTTTTTTCTTTGTTTGTGGGGTTTTTTTTAACTTGGGACAGCCAATTCACGTATGATAAAGTAAGCAGGTGTATGAATCCATTCATGCTTATTAGATATTTTCGGAATTATGGGACTATAAAATAACTAAAGCATTTGCTATGCATTTTTATCTTAAATTAATATGTAGTGCCTTTCTTCAAAGAGGGGTGGCTGAATGCATGGTTCATTTTTTCACTGACATACTGAGCTTTTGGCTGCAAACTGAATTACATATTCATTGTAATATTTTTCCGTTGCTTTCTGAGCAATTTTGTTCTTAATCAAGTTTTTATGATACTGTGTGTTATCTTTATCAACATCCTAGGAAATGCTGACATTTGTTCCCTCCTAGATGGAGGTTTTCAGAATTTGATATCTATCTGTAATTGATTTATGAATTACCAACCCTCTTGTGGATACAGCATCTTCAGTGTTGCCCTCTGCTCCAAGTCCTGATGAGAATGTTTTTTAGTGTTTTTACCATAAATGTTATGGGCACTCTTGTATATGCACTCTTGTACATTATTAAAGGGTGTGAAACAACTGCATGAAGTTTCATAAATAACCGGCCATATACAAATTTAACTGATAGATATTCTCATACTGTATGTGTAAACAAGGTGTATGAGCAACCCCGCTGATTATCAACAGGAAAAGAACTCCAAAGCTCCAGTTGTGATAACTACTGCTATTCAATTTTTCCCTTCACACTTAGTACCGTGTTTTTTTGTCCTCGTGCTCTGTGATGGTTCACGTTTTCTTAATTTATGGAGATGTCAGTGAAACTGGCCAGACTGCTTCTCTGACTGTTGTTTAAAGATTTATTTCTTTGCTCCAAAAGGAGAAAGGATGCAAATATAAGGGCACACCTGTGTTCTGTGAAGATATTAGTATAGTCAGACCACAGTGTCTTGACATGTGGTGCATATTGCACTTACATTGCAGTAATGAAGAACAGAAGCTGAAAATCTGGTATTTCTTTTGTCTTGGTTGTATTGTTGTCCCAGCTGTAACTAAGTAGGATTGTGTTTGCTTTTCAGTGCCTGCATCATCACACTTACTGCAAACAAATCTTTGTTTCTTTACTTACTACTCATAGAAACTTGTATATTCTGCTGTCTCTTTACCCTATGTTGTCTCTTCCAGGAACACCACAGAAACTCCCTGAGATTACAGTTTCCTTCACATATTTCAAAGGTTACAATTCAGCTATTATTCTTTGCCCAGTCTCCTAGCATCTTTAAATTCAAATTCTCTGAATATGCTATGGATGTGAAAGGGTGTGAATTATGATGCAAGAGAACACTTATTCTTATGAAGTATAAGGGTAGAAGTCAAGTACCATTAAAGGCAAAAATGCATGAATTGTTGTGCCATTAGTCACTTAATAAAATATTGTGTGATTCTAAGTTGGCCTGGTGCAATCCTTTACTTAAAAAAAAAAACCAACAAACCAAAACAAACCCAAACCATAAAGAACGTTGAGGAATAATTTATTTTAAATTATTTTAAAATTACTTTATTAAATACAAATAAATGGGTTAAAATGATGATATATATGTACTCTATTTTAGGCTAACACTAAAAGGTCTACAAATGGATTTAGTTGAAAAGGAGTATAACTGTGCATTTTTAAAGGTAATAGAATCACTGTGTTGTGCAGGATGAGCGTCATAGAATGATTTGGGTTAGAAGGCACCTTAAAGACCATCCAGTTTCATTTCTTCTGCCATGGGGACACCTTCCACTAAAGCAGGCTGCTCAAAGAAAGCCCCATCCAACCTGACCTTGAAACTTTGGAGGTTGGGACATCCACAGCCTCTCTGGAAAACCTGTTCCAGTGCCTCACCACTCTCACCGTAAAGAGTATCATCCTTGTATCTAATCCATACCTACCCTCTTTCAGTTTGAAGCCATTCCTTATTTTCCTGTCACTACGTTCCATTGTAAAAAGTCCTTCTCTGGCTATTTGGAAGGCCTCCTTGAGGTACCAGTAGGCTGCTATAAGGTCAAAGCCTTCCCTAAATTCTTTCAAAATTGCTCCCTTTTTTCTTCCACAAGCAGAAGTATATGAGGATTGTGAGCATCTAGTCTGATATAAGTACGAAAGGCAATAGATCCTGCAGTCTTCTGTTATCATTTCTTGCAGTGGATGTTCAGAATTTGATCAAAGTAAGTTTACAGTGTAGAAGTGCGTGGTAATTTTCTATCAGGAAAAGCATTATTTTAAAGAAAAATATTTACAGCTGTGTAAGAGCTAAACCGAAGTGAGGGTTTTTGTTTTTTTTTTCAGTTCTCAAATGCTTTGCGCTTAAATATCAGAACTTGGATCCTTTTTGTGTGAGATCCACATGTATTTGTGAAGCCAAAAGGTGTTGACTTGTGCTGCTCTTAGAATGGGAGCACTTACATCCCCAGTGAATGTCTTCCAGTTGCTGACATCCAGTAGATGGTGGAAGAATGATTAATAGTCAAAGAACAGTTTCTCCATCTGAAACAGAGAAATCTTTTTTTTCCACCTTATTTCCTTTATCTTAAGAAAAAAGTAATCAAATTTTATAAAACTCCATTTGGAGGTTTGATACCCAAGACTCATTTTCATGAAGGTGCTTCCTGAATTTTAAATATTAAAGTTCTATTTAAGTAGTATCCTTCCCCTTCTGACATTTGGATTTAGATTAAAATGGTTCCAAAGCTTGTCTAACAGCTTGTCAAGTGTTCACACCATAGAAGTAAGGGAATATTGTCACATTACGTCTAGTCGTTCTGGTTTTGCCTGCCAGCCTGTGACAAGGTCAAAGCATAGCACAAAGATCTGAGTTACAGTTAGAAACAAGATATAATAAATTTCTCAATAAACTTGCCTAAATTTGAAACAAATGGAGAAAACAGTTTCTTTTTTCATAGCTCTGGCAAAGTAGACAATGGTTATTGCACTGTCCCATCACTTGAGCCAGATTCTGAGAGATGCCATGCACTTAATATTCCAAGATAATTTAATGTCTTTTGGAAATTTTTTCAGGTGTTTTCCATGTCTGTCCTCCTATGGATGTATTTGCTGGTCAATAGATTTTATCTAATTACTGAGTGTGAAGATACAATTTCTTGTGGTGGGCTTTTAAATTATACAGTTCCACAGCTATTGTCACTACTAATTTCTATAACCATGCCCTCAGTGCTGCAGATATAACACATACGTTGGGCTGTTTATTCTTTTTTCTTTCTGTTTGCTTTTTTCTCTGGGCTTCTGAACACTCATTTTCATTTTGGAAAGGTATTGTATTGCTACACGTGGTGAGTTTTCACTGACTACTTTTATGCGTATAAATGCAATTGCATTGTCAGCTCAGAACTGAGCTTTAGGAAAAAAAAGTGCAAAGCTGGAGGAGGGCAGAAGTACCCAGAAAATTAAAGATGGAGGTGGATTTTTAACGGAATTTCAAAATGGACTGATTTAGTTCAGGTCTTGCTTTTGAGACATTTAAAGGGAGTAACACAAATGGCCTATTAGATTAGTTATTTATAACATCTTCAAATTATATTTTGCCATGTGTGAATTTCCTGCTGTCTTACTATAAGAATTCACCTGGCAGTATGTTTGTTTTTCACTGTGGAACCTATATTCTTTTTTTTTTTTTTTGTTCACCAGTCAGCCTTACTGGATTCAGGAACTTGTCCTGAATTCCCTGACAGAATTTAATATCAACAGAATACCTGCTTTCTTTGGTTGCTTGTTAGAGAACTATTGACAGCAGACGAGACGATAGATGTGTGCACATACAGAAAGTAGGTGTGTGTAAGGTTTGTCTCCTTAGACACGGGGTTAGAGAACAAACACCCCATCAGAGAT
The DNA here is from genome assembly GCA_013397055.1 of Pachycephala philippinensis. NCBI lineage: Eukaryota > Metazoa > Chordata > Aves > Passeriformes > Pachycephala > Pachycephala philippinensis. Next base: position 1,304,645 of record VWZT01012161.1, read on the forward strand.
TGCAATTCTCTAATGGTTGCTCTTACCCCTTAGAAAAATAACCAGCTGGCTGACAGTTCAGATGGACACAAAGCACATGCAGTTCTGATCTGTGCACGGGCAAATTTGAGTTGCAGGATGTGTGTAGGGTTGGCTGGATAAATGAGTGATGTTCTGGATTCCTACCTGTTGAAATACAGCCCCGGTCTTATAAGCTCAGCCTATAAGAAGACCACTTATTTTCATGGGGATATTCAATAGGGACATTTTCTCCCTCTCTCTCTCTCTTTCTCTGTCTCCTTAGAGAGCTCAATAAAGAATGGTTTGGCATTAAAAGCAGGCTGTTTGTGAATCAGACACCTGAATAATGATCCTGAATTTGTTATTTTTATGCAAATATGGCTATTAGGATGAGGATGAAAATACAAATTAATGAAGCCTGATATAGGAATAAGAATTAGTTAATACAGCAAAAGCTGCAAACAGTATTTTTAATCTTTCAGAGGAACTGCAGGTAATTTTTTTTGTTGTTTTCTCTATCTTCTTACTTTCTCACACTTCTTCAAACTCTTTAGAGAACAATTTGGCTCTTATTGTCCAGTTGAGGAAGCATAGTGTAAAACAATTCAGTAAAATCCAAGTGTCTTACAGTCTATATAAACTAACTAAAATTGTGATTGTAATAAATTGTGGTACATCAGTCAGCTCCAGATCTAATCTTGTAGCTTTTAACAGTAGTTGCGTGTGATAAAACTTACTGTCTGTGGCCTAAGCCAAATTGGAAGAATTCATTCATCTGTTTCTTCAATACAGATTCCTCGGTGTGAGCCTTCTGTTCCTTCGAGGTGATAAAGGGTTCCCTTGAAAAGCGTGTAAAATTTATCTACCAGTAGAGTTGGTGACAATGTTGCTTTTAACAACTGAGGAAATAATACTTGGAGCATCTGTCCTTGTTTCAGGTAGGGTAGAGTTAATTTCTTTTCAATAGCTGTTACAGGGCTGTATTTTGGATTTGGAATGTCAACGGTGCTGATAACACACTGATGTTTTGGTTTTTCTGCTGTTGTGTTTATCTTAAGTCAAGGACTTTTTTTCCTTGTCTCAATCTTTGCCAGTGAGGAGGTTTGCCAAACAAAAAGCAAACTGTGAGGGAGCATAGCTGGGCTAGGCCAACCAAGCTGACCGAAGGGATATTCCAGACCACAGAATGTCATGCCCTATAAAGTATACAGTATATAAGCTAGGGGGAGTTACCTGGAAGGGTGGCCAATGTGTGTTCAGGAAGAGGGGTCTGGCATTGGTCAGTGGGTGGTGAGCAATTGCATTGTGCACCACTGGTTTTGGTTTTTCTTTTTTTTATTATCATTGTTAATATTATTTTACCATTGTTATTGTATTTTACTCTGTTTTCAATTATTAAACTGTTCTTATCTCAACATGCAAGTTTTACTTTGATACTCATCCCCCTTCCTGGAGGGTGGGGTTGATAAGAGGGGAGGCTGAGCAAGCAGCTGCGAGGTGTTTCATCTACAACTAGGCTTAAAACCATGACAGCACCTTAAATTTCTTAAATTCTATTTTATAGAAAGAAGATCAGAAAATGTCTGTCTGTACTTACGCCAATGTTAAATTTTCAGTGATTTCTTCTGCAGGCTGCACTTTATTGAAGCCCCTTGTAAAGGTGAAATCACTTGAGAAACATATATAAAGATGGCAGTAGTAATGGTGTGCTGTTCTTCTTAAGATACCTGTTGTTACAGCATGTGCTAGTCCACTTGCCTCTCATTTAATCCATATTTTCTTGGCTGCCCAGAAAGGAGGATGATGATTATTCAGTATTCTTTGCTGGAACTACCAAATCTGTATTTAAAATGTATTGGTCTTGAATTAGTTATTTATTAGTCTAGCAATTAGTTTTGGTTTTTTTTTTAAACGAAGTAAATTCTTTGTGGTGAACCAGTTAACTGTGTAACAAACCATTCACATAGCCTTTATGATGCATTTTCACTCATGTCGTTACAAGGGCTTCTGCTGGAACAGATTTTATTTAGTTCTCCTTTTCCTACTTAGTGAAAATATGAATTCTTTTGTGTGTTAAAATACTATTTTTGCATGGTAAGGGTACCCCACTTTAGCTGTTTGGAATAGGAGATACTGATAACAGAAACTCATGATGTTTTAGCAAATACTGGTACTTTCAGCCCAACTTTAAAGTATGTGATTCAAAAACTGATTCTAAAGTATCCCTGTCTTTCTTAACAGATTGGATATGTGTGCATGTGCAGACATGTTTTGTGTTAAAAGCTGTATCTGTTTCTTTGGTATTGCTTTTTTCTTCAGCTGTAGGTTAGGGATGCTTAAATATAATACTCTGAGGTTGAATAATGGGTAGATATTGTAGTCAGAAACTTTATTTAATATATTCATTTCAGTGTCCCTTTGTTTAATGCCTGTTTTCATATCTGAATTGATGTAATAACATTTATCACAGGAAAAAAATCAACTGTTTTTAGTGGAGTGGGTTCATAACTACCTTTGCTACAGTGGTTCTGCAGAGGTTAACTTTCAGCACAGTGTACTGGTTTGAAAACAAACCAGTGGGAGATTGCAAGTCAGAAGTATAATTTAATAGGAAAATTAAAATAAATGCAATAGTACAAGAACACTGACAGAATCAGGATACACACTGACACCCTACTAGTCAGGGTGGTGGTAGCAGTCCAGATGAAGTGGTCCTGTTGAAGCAGTGACCCTGTAGAAAAGGGGTCTGGTCTCCACCTGACAGTCCAGTGGTAGCTCTTATCCTCTGGGAAGCCAGCGGGTGAGGGCTGTTTATGCTGCTCCAAACCCCAGATTATATCCAGGTGGGAATGCTTGGCTCCTCTCCCCTGGGCGGAGCCTCTCACAATGGGCTGATGAGTCATGTGATGGGTCCTTGATTGCCCATTAAACAGAGATAGCTCCCGGAGGGAGTTATCAGGGATGGGTCATGGCAGGAGATAATGAACACTGCCCCACCTGCTTTAACAGCTTGTGAAGATGATAATAGAATACATACTTTTGGATACATCTTACATTGTAACCTAGGACACACAATGACACACCACACATTTCATTACTCAAAGTTTTTGTTGAGAGCTTTGATGTCAGGCAGTTGTGGTTGCTTAAATACTTTTCCTATGTGTGGAAATATATGGAAATACTATGCTGCAAGAAAACCAGTAAGTTTTCTTGTTTCTAAGTATAGCACACTTGTATTTCCAGTGGATATGAGGAATACTGCATAAAAACCTGACCAATCACATTTGAGAACAGTGGGTTAAAACTGATATAGGTACTAATCTAAGAATGAGAAGGGAAAGGCAGTGTTGCTATGGAAGGAAGTGAGAAAAATCTGGTTTGCATCTAGTGGAATAAAGATGCAGAAAATGTATGTTGAATATCCTGCATTAATCAGTGCACCAAATACTAAGGAAGAAAAATTCCTTAGGCAAAACAACAAACTTAGGAGATATATAGATACAAGCATTAATACATTTTAAGCTGAAAACTGGAGAAGAAATATGGTGGTAAAACAAAAATAATAATTGTGGAAAAGTGAATTAGATATACATATCTGACATAATTTCTTAAATTTCATTGGAATGGGCTCTAGTGTGCCTTTCCGTTTTGACTGCAAATATCAGCTTTGCTGAGCAGGTCTTCTGTGTCTCTCCTGAACATGTACAGAACATACAGAATTCATACAGAACACATACAGAAAATAACACATAGGATACTGAACTCTCCAGAGGCTCTGCAAATATTAGCGTGAATGGAATCTCAATGGTACACACACTTCCAGTAGTGAATTGTTTGCATCTTATATCTTGCTTTGAAACAACTTATGTATGACACCTAGAAACAAATTTAGCCATAAATAAAAAAATAGCATGAAAAAATCACTACAAAGGAGCAAAATGTCATGGAAAGAATATTCAGCTGAATGAATGGATAGGCAAAAAATTTTGTTTGTGAGTGAAAGACTTTGATTATGAAGTCACAAATAAAGTTTTAAAGGAGACCTGTTCCATTGTTTAGACAGTGGTTAATTGTTTTTTCTCCAAGCAACAAATTTAGAGCCTGGATTTATCGGAGTATTGATGTCGCTTCCTGCAAAGGAAGTTTGTCTTAGGTGAGATAAATGACATAGACTAAAAATGGGCTCTTTCTAAATGTAGTGTTCTAGTAATTTAAAAATGATTGTGTATTTTCCCATGTGGGAACAGGCAGAAGCAGGGGCTGTGGTGAGGATTATTGATTGCTGCAGGACTAAGTACTTCCTAAACAATTGTATCACTGAAAAAAAAGAGAAATCAATCAAACATGTTGAGAATTTTCAAAGAAAAATACCATCTCTTATTCAAAATATTAGCAAGTTCTGTCAACTTGAAAGATGGCACCTGCACACTCAGGTGCTGTTTTTCATGCAGGGCACTTGGTGTAATATGGCTCTCTCTGGTTATAGTACTGCATAGCAGTGATATTGACATCACACAGTACTGAACAGGGAAGTATTCCTAAATGCTTTCTGTCACAAGTCCTTTCATTTACTTCCTTAAAGGCACAAAAAAGCCAAAAGTAAAAGCTAAGTCTTTTTTACAGTGTTTTATAGTGACTTTCACTTGGGTTTTTATTTTTAAATACTTAGTTCTGATACAGTCTAAGAATTGCAACCATTTACTTTACACTGGGAGATTAGATGACCTGAAACCATGGATCAGCCGAGAACATGATTTTGTTTCAAAGTCAAACTATTCCCTTTTGGGTTTCATACTCTTCTGTTGTCTTAGACTCCTCTTTTTCCTTTTGGGTTTTGTCTTCTGTCTCCCTTTAACTTTTTTCCTCCTGACTGTGAACTGGTGGGTTTTAGGCTTTTTTTTTAAAGTACTATTCATGGCCTCCTGATTATACAATTTAATACTTTTGCAAACCATCTACTCTGGTCTTAATTTCATCTTTTATAACCTTCCTGATACCTTCTCTTTTACTCCTGATATCTCCTGGTAGCATCTCTTTTTTTTGACTGATTCATGATATCCCAACAAGGTTGAGTGTTGTTTTCTAAGTGAATAGCTTTATTCAGTTAAAAATGCTGTTTTAGTCAATACAAAACTTTTAAGACTGTTGCAAAATTGGGCGAATACTTTAGGACCTTTAATTTAAAAAGTGGTTCCTCAATAACACTTGTTGAAATATATCCAGATTATTTCTCTGGATTCATCGGTGATGTAGCAGCATGTATACAAACAGCTGGAGGAGCTATCTGATCCTTTCCAGAAGCTTGATGGAGTCACCAAATTTACTAATTCTTCCAGGTCTAAGAATATGGATAAAAATTAAGAAAGAGAACTTTGAATGGATTTTTTCTGTTCTGTCCTGCTGAAGTTGTTCTGTGTTAATAATTATATTCTTACACTTCAGGATATAACAATGGAATGGTCGTCTGTGAGGTCAGACCATCTGAGTTCTGGACCCTATCTGAAGATGATTTAGATAGAGGCCATAAAGTAGGACTGTTTAAAATGGAAAAAAAATGCACCAGAAGAGCTGACATTTCAAAGTTTGGGGAAAAACTCTGAAGGTGCACAGCAGCAATTTGTAGCCCGCTCTCCAGAGGAATCATTTAACCAGATGTTTATAAAGTAGAGAGAACATTGTAACTCTCCTCTCTGGAAGTTTTAGATGTGGCTCTTGGCTGTGAAGGTGTATCTCTTTGTTCACCTAGTGGTCCACTTCAACCAAAAAACTTGAAAATGTGATGAAATAATTTTTCTGTAAACTTATACAAACTTATGGTTTCAAATGCAAAATACTATGTCAAATCATACTTTTGGCTCTGCCTGAAGCACATTTTCAGTACTTTGGCCATTAAATAATAAAAATCAGTCATCCATTGAGCATAATCTAGACCCAAAAGATCAGACCTCTCATCATATTCACCAAATTCTTCAGGTGATTATGTCAGCGGCAGCTCTGTTGCCTTCATTAGAGCTTTAGCCATGTAATATATCAAACTCAGGTGTCTGGAAAGAAAATTCATCTCCTTTAACAACAGAGGTTGGCTGGAAATTGCCTTTTAAATCTCTACCTGCATCTCATCTCTTGGCTGAGAGATCCCAGTGCGCATGCAGTAAATATAACAAGATAATTTCTTTAGTGGCTAATTTCTTATTTTTCAGAGGGAACAACTTTGGAAAGCTTGTTGTTACTGCTATGAAGCTAAGCTAAAATATTATCCTGTCTTCTACTGTGAATATACAAAAAAACTTCCTATATATATATATATGATTCTTAAATCTATTTTTTTCTATTGAAAAAGAATTATTCATAAAACTTGTAGGAGAATGGATTTTCTTAGCTAGGTTTCTGATGGCATAAGCCATAAACTAGCAAGCTATGTTCATGGGTCAGTGAATACTTCGTGACTGGAGATATATGAAAGTCTGCTGAGAGAGCACATCACACCCTACTCTCATTCTAACATCATTCAGTTGTTTTTGAGAGGTGAGAGATTTCTATTTGCCATATCATCTCTTTTTATTATTTTTAACACCAGCTTTCCGAACATGCTTTTTTCACCCCACCCTGTGATCTTGTTCTTTTTTATTTGCCAGAAGAGGTGACTGTGTGGAAGGAAAGATACAAAAATACGACAGTGACAGGATGTTGATACAGACAGTAGTTTAGATAATGAGATGCTCTCACTGTCCTCTTCTCCTCTCTCCTGTGTGCTTTATTAACAGTGTATTAACTTTACCCATGTTACCTAGAACATGGTGTAGCATAAGCCTCCCTCTCCCTCAGTAAACCTCAGGGAATTTCTCACTGCCAGTCCTGTGACACAGACCTTTGGTTATGCAGTCAGATAGATTGAAATAACTGTCTATATTCTGATATATTTAATTTGGTTACCAGAATGTCTGATCATATTTGGATCCATTTGTGTCTCATGGGATCCTTGCAGTTTACACTCCAGATGCTTGCTTTTTCTGACCACAAAACAATCAGACTTGTGGTTGGTTTTATTTTCTGCTGTAACATTTAAAGTACAGAAAATGTTTTTTTTTTTTAATTTTCTGTTGTGCTTTAATATATTCCTGGACCACACAGAACTATGTTAATTATCTTTATGAAAGTAAAAGTTCCCAGTCTTCTCAAAAATGCAGAATAGTTTCCATTATTAGTATAATAGTAGATTTTTATTTAGACATCCATCAATCACAAAAGCAATGAGAAATTCATGTTTAATACTTAGCCTCAGATGAACAAAGTGCTAAGCACTCACACTTTTCGTTGTTAATTGTAAAAATTTTGTCTTCTTATCAATTCTTTTAATGAAGAAACAAAACAAGGAAGGCAGACTTTGTGGGGGGTGGATGACACTAAGTCTGAGTCAGATGTGGATCTTCCAGTACCATTAAAACTTGCAGATTGTGGACTTCAAAACTGGTGTAAGCCTCATTTTTTACACTGGAACATATTGCATGTTATATATTTGCTCAGTTATTGTCAGTTTAGTTAGGTGGACTCTGCTTTACACAAGAAGAATCATGACGGGTGTCCTATTTACAAGTCCTTGTAAAGTGAAGTACATCAATAAATATTTTTAAACTGATCATACATCATCATACACATGCACAATTATTTGGTATAACAGACTGTGCTTATTGTCAGCTAGGTCCATACATGCAAGAATGATGTAGAATTTTTAACCTTAGGGTTTATTTTTAATTCTGAAGAGTTAAGTCTCTAAATAAAATGAAATAATTTATAGATTTTTTTTTTAATATTCTGAATGGCACTATCATCTTCTAATCAATGTCTATGATAATAGGTGGTTCTACATTAATAAGCTAACTTAAAAATGGCTCAAACAGTTGTTTTTTCATCATATAACTGGCACTTTCTGGAGAAATATCTGCTGCCATGTTGCTAAGTTTCCCTTTAATTATTTTTTTTCAATCTCTGTTCAGAGACAGGGATTGTCAAATTATAGAAGCAGAGAAGTAGTATGCAAAGTAATTAACAAGATGGTACATGCAAGTATGGCAAGTTCCGTGTTCACCCTCAATTCTTTCCAAACCTTCCCTCTTTTCCCCCTTCAGCAATGGTTTCATTTCAGCAAAGGGGAATTTCCATCAATTCTCCCTGCTTTAAGAGGGTTTTGTGTTAAAACTCCATGTGAGATCTAATTTCTATTTCTTAGAAGTGACACCTTAATTGCCACACGGAATATGAATGTCCCATTTGAAATATCCCAGACTGGTATAGTTCAACACCTGAAATTGAGCATTTAAGAACTACTGTCCTACACAGTCTATTCTGTGTTTTAAGTATTTTGCTTTCATATTTACAGATGATAGTACCATGCATATGCAGTCAGCTCACATTGTGGAGAATATGTTGTTAGCTAATTTAGTTTAGGTCAAATATCTAGGCAAGATCCAAGTAAGAAAAGATCTTAAATGAAGGATTTCTGCTGATTTTGGCCAAATACATGAAAAATCCATATTTTTATGAAATTCATCTGGATTGTCATAAAAATTTGAATTCAAATAAGGTAAAAGAGTTTGCTTAAAAAACTGTAATTTTTTCAGGAAAGAGGAGTAACAGGAAGAGGTATTGCATTCTGTACCAGTTGCTCTGAATTGCAGGAAGAGGAAAGGGAAAGGGGGAAAAAGAGTGGGGGAAATGAGAAAGAAGGCATATTTAAAGTTACTTCTGAAGCACTTAGCAAGAGAGACCCAAAGGTGGTATTTTGGACTGATTATCCAACGCATAAAATTTGTAGTGTTGGGGGACATCAGCTAGAGCAGTAACTGTTTGGAAAGGATGTAGCCTACAGCAAATTTTTGCAAGTTCCTTGTAAAAGTTTTCTCATACAGAAGAAGCAGAAAGTCTCCAGGCCTTTCTGTCATTGGCTAACTACTAATTTTAGGCTTACTCTTACCTTTTCAAGTGGACAATTTGAATCTATTTTTAGAAAAGGCAAGTGGAAGAACATGAAATAAATATGTAAACCCACAGAAAAAAATAGTCCAACCCAACAGACTTTAAAAAGACAACTTTAACAAATTAAAAAAAAAAAATCGTCTAAGAAAGCACATGGATATGTGGAGTTCAGAGTAGCTGACACTTCCCTAAAGTACATTAATGGTTTAATTAAGCGCTTGCACGCCAGGGTAAAGAAAAGGTAATGCACAGCAAGGGAAACTAGGTAAAATGGTAAACTACATGCATGATGTAGGAACACAGAAACAAACACAGAAAGACTGAGGAACACTTGTAAACCTGGCTATCAGGGAAATAAGTTTTATAGAGTCTCACTGCTAAATGGTAGGGATACATTCAGTTCCAGTGGCCTTTCATAGGACTGGTGCTATTTAATACTTTCATTTACAAGCTGGATGTTCAAAAGATGAGCCTGTTTATTAATGCACAGATTATGCCTCTCAGAATGAAGAATGCTGGAAGAGAGCATTAGAATTCAAGGTGACATTGACAACTTAAGGAAATGTCCTAAAAATATGGTGAAATCCATTAAGGTCAGCATAAAATTTCCTAAATGAGAAAGCAGCACTAATCAACTGTGTAAATGCAGGATAGCTAGGTAGCAGCTCTGCCAAAGCGGATGCATCAGAGCTGAACTGTGAGTAAGGTGTTGCAGACAGAGAAAGGAAAAGGTGATACTGTATTGGCAAGAGCTAATAAGACTATCGTTTTCAGATATCTGAATCCATCCACCCACTGCTAAAGCTACAGCTGCAGAACTGCTTTCAGTTTTAGGTATTGCTGTAAACGGAAAGCATCTTGGGTTATTGAATTAAAGACTCATCACCACACACCAGCACAAAGAAGCATAGAAACATGATTATAAGCAAGGGAACCCCAGTAATCTGGATAGAGGCATGAGTTTCTGCCTGGCTCTTCCCAGGTCTGTCACAAAGAAACCACCAGCTCTTATGCCAGCATGGAACCCATCATGACAAGTCAACGAGACAGGTTCTTCTGAGTACCTTCTTGGACTCTAGGGGACTGTTGCTTAGGAGGTATGGGTCTTGTTATGGGATGCAAGGGAAAGGGCATCTCAACATTGAATATGTCTTACTAAGGGATGTTTAAGGAAAGAACCAAAAAGGGGGAAAATGAAGGAATCTTTGAGGTCTGAGAAGAAAGAAGCTTGGGAAAATTGAGAGAATAGTAAATTGGTACTGTTGTGTATAAGCAAGTTGCTGACCAGTGTGCTTGGCTAGCTGTGCCCTGAGCCTGGTCAGTGCACTCTGTACTGTCTTCCTGTCCAGCTCAGTTTTTAAATTTTTTCCAGGGTAAAAAAAGCTGTCTATTTTCAGTGCACTTCTCTCTTTGGAGGTCAAAATGCTAGAGACTTAAATTGGACCATGAAGGGCCTGTGTGGTCTTGGAGCCAGTAGCTGAAGAGACCCAAGTGTGTCCATACTGTGTGGATTTCTGTGTCAGTGTATAATCACTAGTGAACACCAAACTGGACTAGTCAGGGAGTAAGATGAAGCTTGGGAGTCATGGATTGGATTGGCCATGAGTCTGGAGAAACTCGAGTGGTCTCGGAGCTGACTGCTGGACGGACCAGGATGTCCAAGCCAGCTGTTGAAGAGAGCATGGCCTCTGGGGTACAGCTTCAGAAAAAGTCATAAACCTGGGTCAGCAGCCAGAGAGATCTTGCTGCCTATGTTTGTGTCTGAGTGAGGCATCTGGGAAGCCAAGGGATCAAGGACACGGGAATAAGACAGGATTTCTGAGGCCAGTTGCTGAAGAGATATATATTATAAATATATATATATATATATATATATATATATATATATGTCTGTAAATATATATATTTTCTTCTAGGGGGCTTTCACCCATATAACGTAACAAGATCAAGCCATTTGTGCTCTTTTTGTTTGTGTGAGTGCTGCTGCTGAATGTTCCTGTATCTGTGTGGCCAGTTGTGTGAATCTATATGTGCACTGTGTGTATGTCTATTCAGAGTACACTCAGACACCTCACTGCTAGCTGTGCCTGGGGTGCCTGAACTGATCCACCAGATCCAGCAATTTGTGATAAGTACTTTTGGAGAAACCTGAGAGACAGACAATGAGAATTGTAAGAACTGTAAAGAAATGAGTTTTCTGGGTAAAAAAGAGAAGTAAAGGAGAAAAAGAGCATACTTTAGTATGTAAGAGGAAATACAAAGGGGAGAGAAACAATCTGTAGTGCAGATTCAAGTACTTACAGTAAAGGAGGTTTAGTTTAAGTATTAGGCCAAACTACCTGATAGATAGGAAAGCCAAAACTCGTGTGCTTTGCATAGGGAAGCTGATGAACTTCTGTCTGTAAAGTTTATTTAAGAGTGGGTCCTACAGTCTTCAGTGAGGAATGTTGTTGTTGATGCTGCCTTTAGTTGGGGAGTAGTTATGGTTTCCTTTGTGCTTTCATGCTTTAATCTTATTTCTTTTATAAATTTCTCTGTTTAGATTTAGCACTAGAACTATCATGTTTTATTATACTGGATGTCTACCTGGTGATAGGAACTTCAAATATTTGTCCTGATCAGCCTCTAATGTCCTGCAGCAAATGGATGAATTCCAAGTCCTCTGCAGGTGAAAGGTTCAGCCTCAGACCCAAGATTTTAGAAATTTTGGCATTACAGTGGTCTCTGACTGATGTATGGGACTACAAGCTTTTTGTATAGAAAGCTAACAAGTCAGGGCCTGAAAACAGATTTTGAGGTTGACTAGTCTTTTTTGCTGACATAGCATTTTTCAATGTAAATATAATTCTTGTTTGGCCATTTTTCTGCATCTCTTTCCTCGGATGAACATTTCTTTCTTTGCAAGGTGCCCTTATTCTGTGTGAATTGGCTTGGAGCACTAGACAGATGTTTCTTGCTCATTGATGACAGATATTTAGAAGGCTGAGGGCTATCAAGGCAGGATTCTTCCAACATCATTGGTACTCATCTGTCTCATCCGAGTAGCTGTGCTAGTGGTTCATGGTGCCCTGCTATATGAAGCGGTAATTATTTATTGATTTATTTCACTGCAGAAAGCCCTCCACATTTGTTCCGTGAGATGAAGAAGGAATCTTTAAACCACAATGTCAGAGAAAATACCTGAATGATAACTCTAGGATAAGCCACAGCAAATGGGCCCTTACTTCTAGCACTGGACACAGGCTGAGGCAGCAGGCTACTTTGAAGTATGTTCCCTCAGTGGAATCCTTTAGAGTGGGGGGAGAAAAAGTAGTTCTGGTTCTCACAGAAAAGAAGTAGCTGCGAAGCTTTTGCAGGATGAGGGCCAGGAAGTGAGATGAGTGCCATCTGAATGAGGAAGAGTGAATAGAGTTGATGCTTGATGATGGTATTCCTGTGGGAAGAAGTGCAGCTCCAGAAGCACAGCTGGTCAGGGCTGCAGGAAGGGGAAGCAGGTGTGGGGAGGAAAGTGAGGAACTGCTTGGCCTGGTGTTGGTTGCTGTAGTACCTCATTAGGACACTGCTAATGCAGGAACTGGCCTCTGGAGGGTAATTTCTCTTACCATGACATTTTGCTAATGCTGTCAGTCTGGAAAGTGTTTGGTAGTGACTGACCTTGGACTGCACCTGAACACTTTATGGAGTTTACTTCTTCCATGTCTGCTGGTCACCTTCATCAGGGCACTTATCATTCCCACTTTCCTTCTGCAAAGGGCCTGAATATAATTCCTCCTGGCGGTGGAGTGACTTCTGGTTTGGTAATGGGCACAGCATCTAGAATCACTGGTACATATGAACGAACAGCTCCTGCTGCAGCCCACACTGGAAACAGGAGCTGTAGGAAACACAAAGCTTAGATAAGGAGAGACAGTCGGCACCTAAACTGTTACATGCTGCAAAAGAACAGAAAATAATTCTACGTAAGATCTATGATTTTATTTCCAATCCCTATTGAGCACCTGAAGAGGAAGAAACATGGTCACATGTAGCCCAAGGCAGTGACATTTTCTGCAAAGGACACAAAAATGGAAGCTTTATATATGTATCCACTTTCTTGAGATACGTTTCCTTTCTGCCATAATTAAAATAATGACATAAGACAGCTTCTTACTTTACAGTTTTTGGAGTATCAAATCTCTGTGCTGCTTTGAGAACATGGCCTTGCTGGCACAGTTGGAAGGTGGGCCAGGAAACATGGGAGGTTGAGCTCACATCATAGTCTAAAGCAAGTACAAGAGGCAGCATCTTTTGCTAAGACATTATATATGCATATCTTAAAAGAACTATGGATATTAGAGTATCACTACATTGTTCCATGAGAGCAGCTTGTCAGTTTCTGCCCTCTCACACCACTTCCTCTTAACAGGGCAAGTGACATAGCTGTGGCACACTGAGGATTCAAATGTGGTCAGTGAAGTAGATATGGATATCGTTTAAGTAATCCTCTTTTGTGGTTTTTAGGGAGAAATCTGAGTCAGAGTGAGACTCTTCCAACAGCACCCCTGTACTGAGAAAGCAACACAATAAAGTCCCTGGCAGAAACTTCACTGAGTGTTTCATGAGAGTCCTCAGAGGAAGGACTGCTACTTATGTCAGTGAACTCAGCAAGTACCTGTGCCTTGTTCAGTAAGGAACAAGGAGGCAGAGGAAGAGGGTTTGGTGCTTTTGCTCAAGGTCGGTCAAGATATTATTGTGTATTTTTTTGAGTGTGGTTATTATTGTAAGTGCTGCAGCAGTAGAGAGCAAAAGATGTCTAGTACAGAATGTGGGTACTTGTCCTACCTCTGGGAGGAAACTTTTTACTGCTGCTGAAGTGTAGGAGCTAGAGAAGGAATAATAAAAGACACTGTAGTGTATGGTCAGGGATGGAGATTCAATTGGTCAATAATTCTTTGTTAATGTGCACTGGAAGAGATTCTTCTCCCAGAAATGCCTGAGGAGGGTTTTTCATGGGTTTCTTGCCCATCAACTAGTCTGGTCTTTCTATCCTGACTTAATGCAATTTTATATATGATCTGCATCTCTACAGATGCCAGGCACTGTAGCAGCTGCCTACTTTCTTATACAACAGTATTTAGATTTTTACTTAGGGGAGCATCTTAGTAAAGCACTTACTGAAGAGCTTTCCTGTTACTGCAATGTCTTTGGGAAATGGAAGTCACCAAAATTCTCCATTAATTGCATGAAAATTGAAGGCAGAATCCAATATGCATCTCTGTCTTGATTTTCCTGCAATTTAAGTTGAATAATAATCTTTTAACTTGAATGTTTATGACAATGATGTGAACACTTACAGTACAGACTGTTGAAGACTGTCATGTATAGGCTCAGGGAGCATGCACATACTGCTCAAGAACTATATACAAACTAATATTTCTTTAACCCAAACTGTAAATATATTCGTACATTCAAGTGGCATAAACTGGCATATCTACCTCGATGTGCAATGTGGGTTTCTATCAGCTGAAAATCCCATACAGTATATCCTCACAGTAGCTTTATTGTTGCTCAGATTCAGAGTTTGACAATTCAGCCTTTGCTCCGAAGGCTCTGAAGGTCAGTGTCATGGGAGAGAAGGCACCTGACAGAAACACAATGGCTTCCTTGGAAAGTGTGCTTTTGTTCTGTTACCAAAGAAAATGCATCTTCCCTGAGACTAGCATTGCTATTGGCAGTCTCAAGGGAAAGGGGAAGTTCTTATTTACACTTTTTTTCCCTGAAGAATGTCTCTCTGGCAGAGCGGGATGCAGAAGCCCCTCCTGCCGTGACTTGCACTGTAGGTACTTTGTGGGGAGAACAGATGAGTTCAGCACACAGGTCAGTTCATCCTTGTGCTCGGGAGCAGAATCCATCCTCAGGTAACACCTCCTTTGAGCTGTCTGGCAGTGCTGCTCTCAGCAGTGCTGTGTTTGTTGACTTGCACATTGAAAACAATAGCAGACTGTTGGGATTTAAAAATATTTATTCTCTGCCTTGCCATGCCTCAACCTGTCAAGTTATATTCAGGTAAACATTAAAGACTGTCATATAGTGTGGGACATGACAACGACATTATAGGATCAATAGAATTCCTCTTGAGAGGACACAAATGGATAGGCCAAACAAGGATAGTGGTTTTTTTCCCCTTCTCTTGCTGCTAAAGTTGTCCTGATTCTAGGAAAGGGAACTGCTTCTGGATTAAAATCAAAGAAAAGAAAGAAGCCGATCTGAAGGTGTGATAAGTATCTTGGAATATGAGAAAGATATTTTTTTCTTTTTAATAAATAATGTTAACTAATTTATTGACTGAATTCTTCACGTACTATTGGTAGAATATAAGTGTATTTTATGTATGATATCAGTCTCCTCTACCAAAATGAGTCCATTTCTCTGATGAGGGTGACTTGAGGTTGGCCAGCTTTTATTCTGCACTGAAATAGCCTTGACATTGCGGCTTCAAAAAAGTAAATGCTGTTTGGTTATGTAATTCCAATGAAAATTTTGTGTGCTTTTGGTCTGTTACCACAGGAAAATGCATCTCCCCTGTTACTAGGATGGTTGATAGTCTCAAGAGGAAAGAAAAGGTCTGATTTACACTTTATTCTCTGAAAAATATCTGGCCGGGTAACTTGCATCAATTTAGGAAAGCAGGGTGCGTGAGCCTCTCCTGCTGTGACTTGTACTGCCATCTGATTACTTATTACACTGAAATCCCTATAAATTCTCTATAAAATAGTATTCAACTAGACTTTATGAAAAAAATAAAGCAAGTTAAATAACACTGGAATTTCCTATAGCCTTCTGTTCATTATGCATGAAGTTGTTAGCTGTTTTTAATCCTAAGGATTCTGCATCTTGTTGAGTCATATTATTTAATACACGTTATAGTTCTTCTAGAGTGCTTATAATTGTCTGAGTAGTCTTTATGATGCTTTTTATTACTTCATTTATGTGTAGAACTGCATTCATTCTTACTGTCTATCATGAAATCAGAGCTAGGAATTGCTGAATAAAATCCTCACACAAAAGTAGAATGAATTTTGCAAATAAAACCAGATAATTAACTTTTCTGTTTTTACAATCCTTTTTATTTGTGGTCATTCAGAAGAGTGACATTTTTCTTTTTTCCGAGCAATATTTTTGAAAATCAGAATTTTGCCACTGGGTATAAATATATTTCAGTGAGCACATTAACATCAGAAATGCTATGGAGGCTTCTCATAAGTAGTCATGCAGTATTTTAGCATCAGCTCCATTTTGAGCAGAAATTCAGCCTTGAAAGGGCTTTTTATCAGAAACCTGAGGTTAAATGCAAATTTTATTGCTTTCTTGGTTCATCAATGTGGCAAGATATGGAAATGGAAAATTTGAAGAAGTATACCAGGAATATATAGATTATCTTACTGATATTTTGATTAGTACTGGTTTGAACTGGCTGAGCATAAAAGAAAACATTTATTACTTTGTAACTGAAACAAAAGAAATAATCATCAAAACCCCATACACCTTATTAATTATCCAAATAATTATGTTCATAGAAACTTTCAAGAATCTGTTTCACAATTTTTCATACTAATTTTTATTTTTCAGTGATTCTGCTGCCATGAAAGCAGCTCATGCACTAAGCAGTAGCACAGCTGTGTTAGTTGGCAGGCCAGTTACACAACACAAGCAATGGCAAAGCAGTGATTTTACAAATAAACACAAGATAAATGTTGCATGAAAACTCAGGCATTAACTTTCAGAAATAAAATAAATTTCTAGCGGATCTCCTAGTTTTTGCTTTTTGCTAGGCATTGTTTACATTTGCCAAGTATTTTTGGTAGATAGGGATGGTATTGTTTTTGCAGGAAACTGATTTGCAAATCTCCTCTTTATTTTTTTTAATCCTTCCCCCTCTTTCTCTCTTATTTTTCCTCTATCATGGTTTTCTGAAGAGGAGGAAGACCTGGGTATTTTGCCAACCTTCATCTGGATATGAGCCAAAATCCTCCAAAATCAGTGAGAGGCTTTGCATTGAATTTTGTAGGTACTGAATCATGCTTCTAATTCTGTGAAGACTATCGCAACATAAGCAGGTTAATTTGTGTTAGTACAAAAGATGTATCTCACATCTATTGATATCTTTTCAGTAAAGAATAAATGCATGTTCATGAAAAAACATACAGTTTAACCTTGCAGCAGTAAAGTGTGACTACAGTGTTCTATCCAGCTAAAAGGGAAGTTTACATCTGTTTATTCAGAAGTAGAGTTTTGTGACATGAGTATGAAAATAAAATAAAAAAAATACTAGGAAAAATATCTGAGAAAATAAAAAATAAATACTTTACTGCAGCTGCTTTTATTGTTTTATGGGCAAGACTAACTAGTATTTGAAGGCTAATACCTTGAAATGAACTCAGATATTTTATTGAGCACTGAATGTTTCTAAAGACTTTAGAGGGAAAGTCTCCTTTAATGGATATATCATAATCATGAAACCTGCTGTGTATGAGACTAACAGGAGGTGATTTGGAAACGTATAACTTCGGCTTTTTCAGTCAGAGGCCTGTCTGAAGTTATTTGATTGTCTTTGAGAAACAAATGGAACTCCAGGCACTAGTGAGTTTTGTCCTGAAGTAATGTGTATTCAGTGGTGGAGAAATTAAGGCATTTTATAGGAAATTTGTCTCGTTTACTGCCAGGCTTCCAAATACACAAGGATTTAGGGAACAACCTGACAGAAATCCCCGAGTGACAAGGCAGATAATGATTAAGGGATAAATTAAGGCACACAAGGCCAAACCGTGCTCCTGATTACTCCTATGGGAATGTCCAAAGGCATCTCTGCACAGGGATTTGTGGACAGAATCAAATTTGCTCTGCCTGTGTTGCCAGATGCATTCAAGCTGATTCTGCCTTAAAAGCTGGGAGACTATGGGTTTAAGATGAAGTCTTAAGCCTGAGGTGAAATCTATTATTATTTGAGGCCTTAAAAGTATGTGGTGGGTTTAGGTATTTTTGTTGTTGTTTGAATTGGTTACATCTGCTTAAGGTTGAAGGATTTGAAATAAAACCTTCTGTCTTCAGTGTTATGTCCCTGACTAATTGCTGACTACCACCTGGAAAGCCAAAATGGAACAAATAGGGACAATATGGAAATCTGAATTTTCCTACATTTCAGACCTGTCTGTGGCTAGCAGAAATAGGCATGCTTGTGCTTAAAAAGAAAAATGTAACAACCATGTGCATATGTTTTGGTGACCTTTGTTTCTAATTCTTAATGCCAGGACCTACCATAACATCATAAAGACTCTACAACTGAAGAAATGCTCTCCCCCTATTTACTCTGAAGGTATGCTTAGAGATGTGCTCCTGGAAGATTTACAAAATGTCTGTGGGCAAAGTACAAAAACGAGTGGATTATCCCTAGCTTGATTTTCTCAAGTTACTGCAAATTGGGAATTATTTATTCCAGATTTACAGTGGTATGTAAAATAAAGGGAAATGAAGCAGAAAAACATTGCTATTAGTGCAATCAGTTACTCTTACGTGTTGTAACTTTATGTCACCACAAGATCTGAGAGAAGTGGATGGTCCTTACAGACATTGTCCTTTGACCACTTCTTTAACTGGGGTGGAAGATAGTCTAAGACTGTGATTGAACAATATCCCTCAGGAGCTGAATGCTGACTTTTATTAAGTGGTTATTTTAAAATTAAATGCTAGCCTTAACATGTTGCTAAGTTTCTATGAACTTTAAGCAATGCAATTTCTAACCCAAAAACTCCTTAATCTCAAAATAAGGGACAAGCAGTGACCTGGCTTCAAAGGAGTTTCCATAATACTGTCAATAAAGGAAATTAAATTCTCAATCACAGGATGCAACAAGGTCTTCCAGTCCTGCATGCCTTCAGGTGAGAAGAAATAATGCTAATAGTCTCCATAATCACCTCTTGGTTTCCATGCAAAAGGGGGTTGGATTTTTGTTCTTTGAACATATGGAGAGAAAAGATGAAAACAGAAAATGGGAGGGAGATGAAGGAGAAAGGCAGTAAAGATACAGTTTTAGTGTTCAAGGACTCACAGAGGTGACTTTCAATGCCAGGTTCTGACAACAGCTTCAGCAGCCACTGTTTCACTTCAGATTCTGTTTCCTCAGTGCTTTCTGTTCTGAAAGGAGAGAATCCTTCTGAGGGTCAACTATTTTGGGATCAATTACTGAATACACAGGAGAGAGGGAGAACTCGTGACAGAGAAGGGACATATTAAGAAGGGTGAGTTGAGTGAGCAGAGGAAAATATGACTTAGCTGTGAAAACTGGGAAAATTGAGGGGCTGTGACAAAAAGTTTGGAATGGAGTGAATGTTAATGGACGATAAGGGTGAAAACCTAAGGAATTAGCTCAAGAACTGAGAATAAGTGAGAAAAAGTGGGGGAAGGAGAGACTGATGATTAGAAATATTACCAGCTTTTGAAAACCAATGAACAGGAAAAGAAGTAGGAAGAAAGAGAAAATCAGCAAAGAAATTTAAGTGAAAGTAATGAAAGTTAGAAAAAAAACCCAATTCTTGTTAATTTTTTTTTTTTTTTAAATATATAACTGTCTGTTGAATAGTAAAAATAGCAACATGGTATCCTTTATATGATGCATGAAGCCCTTCAAGATTATTATAGTGAAGGCTTAAAAGAAGAGCTGGATGAAATGAAAAGGATAGAAACATAAGAAGTGAAAAAAGCTTTCTTATTTTTTATAACGTTTCTGTGTAGGTATACTGACTTTTAATAGCTGTAAAATGCAAATAACAACAATTTTTGACTTTGAGCACATTATCTTCTACCTGATCACTAGCTGTCCTCTTGAAAACATGTAATTTTGGAAAATTACGCTCAAATAGGACACTGTCACTGACATGAATGAAAAATATTCTGCATCATGATGAAAGATTCAATGCTTCTGGGAAAATGAAAACTGAGAAGCTGTGCAAATTGTTAATGTCAAGTCTGACCATACCACTTAATGGTATAATGGTGACTGATTTTAGTATGTTTGAAAATAGTATTATGATATTGCTGGGACCAGGGATGACTTATTAATGAAGAAATTTCCTGCCTTCAAAGTATCTTCAACATAAATTATTTTCTTATGTTTCTCATGGCTAATTGCATAACTAATAAATAATTAGATAAAATATAAATTGTCACATTTCTTTGATACTATTTTTTGATTGAAGGATTCTCTCATGCTTCACAGTGGAGACAAAATTCTTTTTCAGCTTTTCTTTGTCCTTTTTTGCCAGTTTAAAAGCTGTTTTCAGACCAGACCAGAAGTCATTTTTTTCTTTTTCAGGGTTTGTCTGCTTCTTCACAGGTGTCTGTTTATGTGACAACTTTCTGAGTGCCTGTCCAAGTATTTTTCTGCTCATGCAATCTGTTTCTGGCTATGGATTTCCATCTCAGCTGCAACATGTAGCTGTTTGGAGTACAGCCAGTTCTGTCTGTCAATGGACAAGGTATTTCAAGAAGTATCAGCTGCAAAGTTCTTGTATAACAGCTCTTGCAGAAAAAAGCCCCACTGACAGTAAAATAAAAAACATATGAAGGCTGCGAAGGGTTTTCTCTTTGAGCTGACGAGCATTTACATTACAGTCCCGTGTCCTTTTCTAAAGTGATGCTAATTCTACAATTCGGTAAACATTTCTGTGTTATGACACTATAAGCATGATGACAGTGGGTCTGATTGTCTGATAAATTCAGGCAATCAAATCTCAGCTGAGCTTAAATCTTTGTGGCTCAATCAACAGGTCTTGCAGTTGACTCTCAACGTTGCTTTTAGGACAATTTTTATCACCTTTGTTCAGACAGTAGACACTGAGGTCCGTATTTTGCATGACTGGTGACTAACATCTGTGCCTTCAAAGTATAAAGTATTATAACTGAGATATGCCATATGAAAGAAAAGAGAAATCTGGGCTAAAATCAGAATACTTAGCAAGAAATGTAGTTCTTCAGGTGGTGCTCCCAAAGCAAATATTTTGGATGAAGATTATTAATTTAATTTTCACTGGTTTTTGGTTTTTTTTTTTTTTTTTAAATCTCATGCAGTAATGGAACGTCAATGGTTGTAGTGCAAAGATACAAACCATCCAACTGTAGATTTAACACCCCTGCTCACTTCTTTAGTTAAATCATTTGAATAGCAAATACACCTAATTGCTTCAATATCAGGTTTGATATGGAACAAATGATGCACGCATGAGTGCAAGACACAGCATTAGATCTCCCTGTCCTTGTGGGTTAAGTAACAATTATTACAAAGAAATCAATTTATCTGTAACTGCATGGAGTTGGCTTTTAGCAAAGTTTTCAAGACTACTTTAAAGAAGATAATATATTCATTGAAAATAATAGATTTACTTCTACATTTTCTTAAGCTTCTCTCCAGGCAACTGCCTGACAATTTAATGGTGATAATATATTATTTCATGTTCTGCATTAGTATTTTTAGCACCAACATTTCTAATGATTGTCTTTTGTAATCACCATGTGAAGAGTTTTCCTGAAATATCTGCGAGGTATTTTTTTTTATTATTGTTTTCTTTTAAGATGGATTTTATTTCTTTTGCAGTTCAGAGTAATTCACACAATGTAAAAAGTTATTTTTAACTTTCAGAACAGCAGGTGCTTTTCTGCAATACTCTTGTTCATTAGCCAGACCATTCTTACATACTCGACAATCAAAGGAAAAGAAGTTTATTTTCCTTTCCCCTATTAAATTCTTGAAGAGTCAATGGAGGTTTTATTTTCACCTTCCAGATCAATCAATTTTATTCCTGCAAATTTGAACGGGGCCATCCTCAGAAAAAAAATCTCCAAATAGTAGCTTTCGGTGGTGCTCGTCATACTGAAAAAAAACCCCAAACCATCTTCTTCTATCTTTCTGAACTGTTTTCAGCCTTCAATTTGTTTTCATTAGTCAGGGATCTTCTACCACATTACACTTGACCTTCCTAGATTTGTATTAAACCTTTTATATAATAAAATTTCTATGTATTTATCTGACCTCTTTTTTCTTCGCGTCCTGAAAATTGTGAATGTCTAAAGATTATTTTGAAGGATTTCTCTTAATCCCCTTCTGCAGTCTTTTACACAGTTGTTTTTTTTTTTATACAGGCTAACCTTCACATAAGCCCATCTTTAAATCCATTATGCATAATACTATGACAACTGAAAAATTCTCTTGTATATAAATTATTGACATGAAAAGACTATATTAGCTAAAAAAGACTGTAACTGTGCTGTTGTGCTTTCAGTTTCTACTCTGTGTAAGTAATTGCATTTCCTCAGTATGATCATTGCAAGCTATAGAGAACAAGTGAAAATGGACAAAACCTGAAAACTGACTGACTAAAATTAAACCTTTAAATCAATATCTAAACATCTATAAAAATCTCCTAATTTTTAAAGCTGAAGAGCCATATTAGAATTGGTGAAGAAAATCTATCTCAAATTAGGGCTCATTTGATTTAATGCCCTCTTATTATGAAGAAGTGAGCATTTTAGGATATCAATTTTTATCTAAAATACTGATCTGTGCTTCTTCTTAAAGATGTACTTATGTGGTATTAATCGAACTTATCAGAAGAAAAATGTCAATATTATTGAGCGATATTTTTTAAAGTGACACTTCAATCTTCAATGATACTAAACAAACAAGAGTTTTGATATTACTCATTCAGTAAATAATAATTAAACACTGGTGACTGGCTGTGTTTGTCAGGTATGGATGTGCTGCATCAGGGAGCAGTGTATTCACTTTTATACCTTGGGACATTCAGGCCAACAGATGTTATCTGCCTTTTCAGCAAGTCCCACTGGGATCCTTGTAGTGAGGAACTATTAATTTTTTTTTTCTTTTATTGTCTAGCACTGGACATCAGATGAGAAAGCAGCTGGACCATTCCTCTGCTGTTGGTGTGTGCCTGGGTCAGTAGAAAGGTTGTATAGACAACCCACTTCTGTTTGCTTTCCATGGCTTCCAACTTGCCCTTGGTACTTCAGTCTTACTGCTCCAAGTTCATGGACTTAGGTGAAATTGGTGTAGGTGTCTCATGAGTTTAAACTCTGCTGTTCAGTCAGGTCAGTGTTTGACAGGGAGTGATAGGTATCCTGTGGTTCATAAGTTCAATGCCCAAGTCATGTGATGACCTATCAGTGAACAATGCACAGTGTACATGTTGGTCATAGAGTGAAGGAAAAATAATTTTCAAAATACTCTCATGCTTGAAAGTTCATAAAAACCAATTATCTGAATTTCTGTGTTTTGTTTTTTGGAGAAGCTGCTCCTTGGGAAAGTTGGGTTTCTTCTTTTCTAATTTTTGATAAAACTCAAGGTGGAAGCAAGATAGATAATGGGGTATGAAGCAAGTTCTGTGCTTTAGGGAGCTCTTTATTCCCACGCTGCATATAGCAATGGAATTGCAGGAAGATTACAAAAACACAATGTAAATAAAATGTAAGTGCTAAATCAGAAGGTAGAAAATGCCTTTCTTAATAGAAAAAGTTACCAGAGACCAAATAAATTGACTTCTAGAAGGCAGCTTCTTTCTTTATTCTGTATTTAACTGCAGATGTCTCAGACTAGACTTTACATTAAGCATGTTGTAATTGCAGAAACAATTAATAGACCTATGTGAGTTATAATTGGAACACTTGCACTATTCTCACAGCTTTTAAAGTGCAATTTGGATAAAATCTCTTACTTTAATTTAACTGTAAATCAGGTGTTACTCTTCACAGTTTTAGTTCTTATACAATCTCCTGGGCTGGGATTGAGACTATTTTAATCCTGTACTGCAAGGAGTTTAAGTAATTGTAAATGTCATATTTATTTCTGGAGCACTCACTCCTGTAGAAGTATAAAAACTCAAAATGTGTTTACAAGGAATTAACATACTCAAATTTCAATCTGATCAGAGCTACCAATAGAATATAGCAAGTGTTCTCTCTTTTTCACCCTACAAATTTCCCCGCTTATAAGGAATTTGGGCATTTTTGGGTAGACCATGTAAGAATTTTTCACCTGGGTTGATTCAAAGAAAAATGTGCATTATTACACAGGTTCAATAGGATAACAGGTTGGAAGGGCCCAGGCTGTATTCTAGTGCACCTCATATACTCAAAGCCATGTTGCTCAGGACTGTGTCCAGTTGAATTTTGCACACCTCAAAGCATGGACACTCCACAACCCCTTTCGCAAGCTGTTCTATTGCTCAGTCGTGCTTACAGTAAATCAAATTTTTTTTCTTACAATTAAATGTAACTTCTTGGTTTTCTTTTTTTTCCTTTTTTTTTTTTCCTTTTTTTTTTCCCTTCCCAATTTATGCTCAGAGGCTCTTGTCTTGTCGAGGGCACCACAGAGAAGAGTCTAGCTTCATCTTTTTTAATATCCACTATCAGGTGTTTATACACACTGGTAAGATCCCCCGTGAGCCTCCAGGTTCAACAATCCCAGCTCCCTCTCTCTGACCCTAAGTGTCAGATAATCTGATGACTTACATGCTTTTGTGTCACTTCACTTGTTTCAGTCCACTAATACCAAGCTGTTTTCCTAGAATGACATGGCATTTAGATGATCCTTCTGAAGTGATATAATTCTCCTTTTTTGCTTACCTTTTGAAAAGTAGGACACATGAAAGGAAAATGTATAAAAGCAAAGAGTGTTGCAAGAGGAAAAGATAACCTGCCAAAATAGGTTCTCTAAAGCTACTCTAGGTAAATATTAGTCAGCAATCAGAGTGAAAACTATTGTGTGAGGAGGAGGATGTTGAGCTTCCCTCCTTCTCTGATCCCTTAGTTAGTCATTTATCAAGGTTTAGGTCCTACAAAGACTTACCATCTATGTATATCTGGAGGTTTACTTTCAAAGCAGATGAACTGAAGATGTATGCCTGTAAGTTTTCTCACCATTGCAGAAATCAATCAAACCTTGTCGTTCTTAAAGTCAATAGCAAAAGTTTTGGTGAACTGAGAGTAGCCAGGACTTTCTGTTGTTTTCTCCTTTACTGAACCAGCTATTCTCAGTAACTACTAGAAACAATATTGCTTCCTTTTACTTCTCTGAGTGCCCATTTATATACTGCAAATTTTATTGCCGTTAACAACCTTTCAGGTTACTACTGATTTTTTCTGAGTTGCTATCATCCCAGAGTTTCACCACTGGAATTTCTAGTCCACAGATAGGAAACTGGGAGGAAATTTTTGTCTTTCCCAGAATATGCCCAGATGGGAGCTTGGTAGCTGGAGAGCTTATTAAGCTCAATGACAAAGCTGCTTAGCTCCACAGTCAAGGGGGTGATGGAATTGTAAGGCATCTGGAAATCATTTGTCTTATTTATATCAAAGCTTTTTATGGAGTCAGCATTGTGCTGTAGAGCATCCAGATACTGTAGAGTCAGCGTTCCAACATAAGACTCTCCTAGTAAAATATTTTCAGCTGAATCTACCACCTCATTGCATTGAGATAGAATTATTACAGAAGTGTATTTCATGAACTGTGCAGTTCATGAGCAATGAAATTTTAATCCAGCTGCACAGTAATTTTGAGAACTGTGAGGATTTCATCTTAACTTTATATCCCTGACACCTTGAATCCTGGCATACGCCTATGGAGAGAGATCAACTAGATTTAATATTAGCTGAAAGGGGAAGACATGAGAATAAGAGGAACAAAGTTAGCTAATCGGGAAGTTTAGGGATTAAACCAAACCTTTCCAATGTTCTTATCCATTACTCTGTGAAAGAGAAAATGATATATTGTGCACAGAGCTTGAATACACTAATCAACAGCTTCCTGGGTGAGAATTGCACAAAGGAAAATAAATTTCAAGTGACATATTAGCTGGAAACATCAATGTGTGTGTCTAGGCCAGACAAATTCATTCAAAATGTAGGCAATGGGAACAAATACCAGCTGTATCTCCCTTCCTGCATAAATAGCTAAATAAATAAAATGGCTTGCTAGGGGTTTCCAAGGTGTCTGTGAGCATCACCTGTTTTGATTCAATGAGGTAGCTGTTGAGTCATGGCATTCTCCAGATGATTTACTGAGTACCAGCAGGTGCCCAAAGCATATGCTCGGTGCTCGTGGTTGTGTTGTCATGGGCAGAATGATCATTTTTAACAGACTGAGCAACAAAACAGTTTTTAAGATGAACCTGGAAACCTGCCCAGATTATACACCTGTTTGTATGACTTTCACCTGAAAGGGAAAGTAAAGAGCTTTTAAAACTCCTATATGGTTTTTCTTGAGCATATGCAATTATAATCAGTAATTGTGACGTTCTTCCTAGCTCTCCACCTCTCCAGAAATCCACCTTCCACCTCCTTTATCATGCTCACGTAGAGTTCAGCTGAGGACTGGCTGATGTTACACATATGTACGTGAGTGGAAGAGCTGTAAACTATTGATGTACCGACAAACAGCAGTTCTACTGGCCCAGCTGTCAAACCAGTTACTTGCTGTAGGTGGGTAGAGACAAAGGGGAAAGCCCAGGGTTAGCTTCTCAATCAATATATTGCTCTCCTATTCATGCAGCCCAACTTAGGTATCTTCTCGCTACTGTTCTATCTTCTTTTACCAATCTATCAGATTTTTTTCCCTCACTCATCTATTTCTTCCCTTTTTTTTTCCCTTTTGAATGCTGAGTTTCAAGGTGTGGTTAATGCTTTTTGCCAAAGCTATTTTTCCTTCCTGTCTTGAACCTAGAAATGCTGGCAGTGGCAAGTTTTTTGTTTGCATTTCAGGTATTTACATCAAAAATACAAGTGTAGGTGTATAAGTAGGTCAGCTTGTGGGTACATTGGCGCTTATTGATAATTCCTGATGAATTGCATCATGCAGATCCTGCCTTTTCCTTAAGTATCTCCATATCTGCAAAAGATGGCCTTTTTGTTGCCAATTTAGTCTTGCATTCCTTTTACTGCTAGATAAAAATGATGCTGCTTTTCAAGTTTGTGGGAAGTTTCTCATGTAACTGAGGTAGACAGTTGGGAAGGGTGGGGTTGCTCACCGTTGTACCCATAGCAGCACTCATTTCAGAAATGTTTCATCTGGATTTTTTATGGGGAACCTATATGTCCCAGGTTTGTATGCCCCTATATATTTTACTATTACAAGAATCCTCCTGTGTTTGCAGGATCACATGAATTTGTGTGTGTGTGCAAACCAGATCCCAGTCAGGGCATATTTGAGCTTCTACTTAACTGCCTAAAACTGGTCTCCTGGATTAAGTCATCCAAAAGTATGGGACAGTGATTCTGTTGTTGTAAGCTGTGATGGTTTCAACCAGGCTGGATACCAGGTGCCCACCAAAGCTGCTGTATCACTCACCTCCTCAGCTGGGCAACGGAGAAAAAAACCCCAAATATATGCTTTGCAATGTATAAAGACATCTACTTTGTCTCTAAAGAGCAGAGTTTCTTTCATTCGACAGCTTGTGTATTTTCAGACTAGGAAATCTGTGACAGGGAAAAAGGAAAAATTTATTTCCATGAGATATTCCCTGTATTGTTCTCATAATCAGAAAAGACTGTCTTGAATGGTGGGGTGTGTCTGGAGCATCTTATTTTAAAAATATTGCTTACTTTGTCTTCTGGGGATTTGTCAGTTCCTTTTTAAACTCATTTTTGTGTTTGGCCTCCACATTCCATAGGAGGGCGCATTGCAGTTACCCTTCCTTTGGATGCAAAAGAAATTCTATTAATTTGCTTTAAACTTGCTGTGTGATGATTTAATTGATCATTCACACGTTCTTGTCTCAGAAGAAACAGCAAAAATCATTCCTGGCTTAGTTTGTCCACACCATTCAATGCTTTCTTAACTTCTAACATATTTCTCTTTTTTTTTTTAAATTTTTTTCAAAACTAAACTATACAGTTTTCCCCACATGTGATCACTCTTATATTTTTGCTGTTTGCCATCCCTCTTCTAGTTTTTTTCATAGTCTTTGTACATGATGATCGGAATTAGCCGTATCATGGCTTCAGCAGTAGTAGTTGACACTTGTGATTGCTATTTCTTTTTAAACAATTGCAAATGTTCTATTTGCCCTTCTTTGGTGGAACTTTGCATTTTCAAAGGGCTCAGGATGACAAGATATCTTTGTTAATCAGTATCAGTAGAATAAGTCACTGTAGATGTTATTTTTATATGTGTGTTATATGCACTTTTCTATATTTAACCTGTTCCTGCTTTTATCTCTGTATCTCAGCCCCACTGGTACTGCTTTAAGCTTATATTTGATGATCCTGAATAAT
This sequence comes from Pachycephala philippinensis, assembly GCA_013397055.1. NCBI lineage: Eukaryota > Metazoa > Chordata > Aves > Passeriformes > Pachycephala > Pachycephala philippinensis. The sequence continues at coordinate 1,332,932 of VWZT01012161.1, forward strand.
TTCTATCTTCACAAGTCATCCCTTTTCCCAGATCATATATAAAGATGTTGAGGTGAGCAGGCCCATATATGGGTCTCCTGGTGACTGCCCTTCTTCCTCCACATAGAGAAGTAGTTATATAATTTTACCCTGAAATAATTTTTTAAAATAAATTAAATTAAAAGAGGTCTTTTCTTTATTCCCAGACAGCTAACATTTTAAAGAAACGTTAATGACTTGAATTTTAAAGTTTTATGAAAACTCTAGTACAGAGTATCTGTTGATTGTTTATAAATGATGCTTAATGAAGTTTTCTCAGAGCCCTGCTTCAAAATTGAAGAAAAAAACCTAGAATATACTTGTTGAATCCACTACTGGACACCTAGATGTGTGTCCTGAAGAGTTTGGAAACACTGCTTCTCTGTAAGAATCTCAGATGTAGAATATTGTTGAGGATTGAATCATTAGGACTTAGTGCAACCCCATGCAAATTTGCTGCTACTTGAGTACCTAAAGAGCTACACATATAACAGATTTTAGTCTGAATAACACCTGTCTTTAGGTGTGGAAGAAAATGTAGTTTGATCTCCCATTTATTGATAATGTTGTGCCCTGCCATGAGTCAAGCTCAAAACCAATCTTATGACCTGTAGGCAGAAAATAATAATCGAGGGATAGCAAAAGTTATGTCATCTATAAATCATTACTCTTTGGAGAACTGTGTCCTAGAGTCCTAGTTTCAAAATTAACAAGACTTTGTTTTATATGGAATGCTTTGTGTGTGTGTGTGATATTCCTGGGAAAACAGAGGGCTGTATTTATGCATATGTGGCAGAGATGGGTCATATTGATGCATTATCAGTTCAAGATCAAGTACTGGTGAGAGCAAGGTCTTGGGGCATTTAGTGCTTTCTAAGCATGATCAAGTTTTGCAACCAGACATTTCTGATCTCTTGGCATTAGGTTAGTAAAAAAATGACCATAGTTTTAACTTTATTAGTCATTGTTCATTTAAGACCTCGATAATAATGCAAGCATAAAATAAATTGGACACTCCTCAGGCAATGTCTCACCTTTTAGGGAAGGGATAATTTTTTTTTTTTTTTGCTCTGCAGGATGCTTTGCTACTGATCAACATGCAATGAGAACAAATGGCTTGCAACTGGTACTAGTGTTTACTTAACTGAGCTTCACAACTGTCCTGCAGTGCTAAGGTGCCAAGCATATGGCAGTCAACTGCTAATTAAGCAAAGCACTTTGATTAATATGTATCTTTTCCAACATGCTGCACAATGTACTTGATCTCTACTAACTGAAACAATGGAGTTTATTCAAATATCTACTATTTTCACTGTCAGTTTTGCAACCTTTCAGCCTGCTTCCTGCACTAGCAATTTCTTTTGTGGTGGCAATCCTTCAGAGACAGCTGGGGTTGAAAGGTGCTACCTTTCCTTTGTGTAAGTTCTTCTTAAATCTGGATTTAAAGCCTAAAATCTCAAGATGCTTCTGGTGGACAGGTAAGGAATTCAGAGACATATAGAATCTTCAGTATAAATGACCACCTATGCATTAAATTGATATTAGATGCAGTACAAAAAACCCCAAAAAACCAAACCAGCAACCCACCTCTAGATTTCCCTCATCTTATTTTTGACACAATGGAAGTATCCAGCTTAGAAACCTAGTGGCCATACACAGCCTTTGTAATTAATTAGGAGAGGGAGAACCACCTCCCTTTGACAGTGTCTCAAATGTGAATGTGCACACAATGATATTGTTGGGGGTTTCTTTGTCTAGCCAAAATTTTGTTTGAAATTAGTATGAAATGCAGCTTGCAGGGTATTATAATTTCTAACCTGTGATTTTTTGTCATGTATATATTCTTAAATTTACCTGCAGTACTGATTTTGGAAGCCCACAGTTTTAATACCTGATGACTAAGCTAAAACGCACTCAAGTCAGGAGAAGCCTTTATTCACTTTTGTATGTTTTATATTTCCCTTGCTAAGGTGCAAGCTCTTGTAATCTTCCTTTGTAAAATTATGTTGAAAATTTTGGTGCTTCATTACTGAAAGTCTGCCTTTCAGTTATAAATTTCTTATACATTATTGCTGAGTTTTAGTTTTTTGTCTTTCGGCAGACACAGTCCCTAAAAAAAATAAGTTGTTTTAAGAAACTTTACCTCCGTTGTCTTAAAAAGAATGCAGTTGCTTCACTGGATACCTTTTTTGGAGTCCCTTTTAAAAAAGAAATACAGAATCAGATGTCCTCAAAATGAACGCTTGAATGAAAATCACAGTTTTATTGTTTTTTTATTTTAATTCTTTAATCTGTGGAAAATTGCAAAGAATATCTTGATTTCACTTATTGCCTACACCTGCATGTGGAAAGAAATCAGGAAAAAGATGCAAACATCCCACTGAGCAAGGCTGTGAATAGTGTTAAAAAGGCAATTTCAGCTGGGAAGCAGGAATGTTGAAAAATGCCACACCTTCTTAAAATAACCAGACAGTCCTAACATGGTTTTTTTCTGACTTTGTTGGACTGGGGAAACAAAAATAGTAAAATACAGGAAAAAAACCTTCTGAAAGAAATAGACTAGTATAATGGCAGACAGAACATAAAAACCCCAGATTTTTTTTAACCATAAGAAAGCTTTTTAAAGGTCCAGGCTTAAGCCATCATGAATGGATATGAAGCATAATACAATATCTAGTCTCAATGAAACTTAGGAGTCAGTAGCGATCCCATTTTATATGGAGACAAGTCCATGTGTTTGTTTCTGTCGTATCCCTCATTTTGTGAAGGGTAATTTTTTTGTTCCCAACGACAGTTAATTTTTTCCGATTCTGGATTATTGTTATAGATGCTAACTACTATTCCATAGAGCCCATGCTTGTAGGGACAGCAGGTGACAGCAATAATTTTAATTTTCAATGAGGAAATGGGATTCATACAGTAAGCTTGGCTGGAAGAATCTTTTGATTTTTTTCTCTGCCTTGTCTCATATTTGGTACTATCCTTTGGAATGATGGCCTGTTGAATAAATGGTTCCATATGGAAGACCCAATAAGAATGTGCTGTAAGAAAGCATGAAATTTGATTATGATTTTTTTATTTGTAAAAAGTTATTGAAAAATAAGAGGAATACAATGATTGCCATTAATTTTTAAAGTTTTTCTTCTATCAAACTACCTGAGGCTGTTTACTGAGTGAGATTTGGATGTTTGCAGGGTGATGGGGAGAAGTGGGTGACTGTAATACCACAAACTCATCCTTCCACTGACCCAAGAACTTGTGAGGAGACTATGCAGATAGAATACATAGCCTGGGTTTCATTTGATGTTAGTATTGATCTTCTGAAGGCAAGCTGGATACATTCAGGCTTGTTCTAAAGATTGTGGCTCAGCAGATCATTTTCCATGTATCTCAGAAAATCTGTATGGAGCTTGGGGTTTGGTGTGTCCTACAATGAAAGCCAATGAAGAACAGGATACCTTTTTCTTTTTTACACAAGGCACAACAACCTGCATTTAATAATTTTAAAGTACAATCATATTAAAATTGTGATTGTTAAGGTTGTAGAATTCTTCTAAATAAGCATTTCTTGATGACATCATGTAGCAGACATCTTTTAGTTTTGTGTAATATTAACGGCATGTGCTTTTTCTGACAATGTTTATGATTCCTTCCTGTAGGTGAGGATCAGACTAGGTCATAATAGTGTCTCTTTCTGTCCTTAAGCTATATAAATCTGTCAATCCCTTTATGCTCTAGTCATATATGATCTAGGGTTTCTGCTGAGTGGAAGTGCTTAGAGCACAGCCAGATGTGTTATAGGTGATTTAAAGGAAAATGAGAAATCTCATCAGAAGCTGTCAAGGGACCTTTATGGCTTTGGTGTCACTGGATTGAATTGTGAGAACTTTTGTACTTCTTGTGGGTGCATTCAAAATCTTCTAATCTTTCAGGAAGCCTCTCAGCATTGGTTTCCCTTTAGACCTGGTATCTGAGAAACATAATCTCCTTTCTGTAGGCAGTTCAGTGTATGGCCATCATGAATTTTGGATATATGTTGTTAGGCACTTTTAGTGTTAGTTGTGCTCATCCCCCACTTCAGCTTTCAGAGTCCTTCCTAGCTGAATTTGTCTGAAGCTCAAATTGAGATCAGTCATGGTGTGCACATCCAGACCCTATGGAAGGCAAAAGATTCCTGAGAAAAGTTTGTTCTGTTCATGATGGCCCCCAGACATGTTCTCCCTGTGCACGTCTGTACCCCAGAACCCTTTTCTCATCTTTAGTGTGAATCAGTCTTGCAGGGCTTAAATCCATAATTCATTGTTCACAGGCACAGAGAAAAGATTATTCTGTTCCTTGCAGCTGCCTTTTGTTTTTGAAGATGTAATCACTGTCCCTCCTTGTCTTTTCTTTAGTCTCACCCCATTCTTTCATGTTTTGTCTCCTAACTGCCTGTTTATACACCTGAATAGGATATTTATCTTTTTTTTCCTGCTATTGTTGATTTCTTTTTGGAAGGTTTCTATGTAAGTAGGTGATCCTAGACCTATAATTTTGTGATTGATTAGTCCTCTCTCAGCTAAGTACTCACTTTCTCTCATCCTAAAACAAATCTCTCAGAAAATCTGCTCAGTGCATCTTTTAATTTCACAGGCAAGCAGCCTCCTGGTTGTGTTTACTACTGAGCTTTGCACCTACTCTGTAGTAGTTTCACCAGGTTTATATTTCCCTGTTTAGCTTATGAGAATGCCAACCAAGAGTAGTAACGAGAAATCTTTTATTTGGTCAGTGTGTCTTCCTTACCTAGAAGTCATTATATTTTATTCTAAAGAGACACATTTTTGTGGCTCACTGTAGCCGATGTTATTTCAGATGTAAAACAAACTGCAAAGCAGAGAGGCAAAAGATAAAAATAAGAAAAACAGAAGGTGTGGAGGACTGGCTTGGTGTTTTAAGGAAATGTGAAAGTATTGCATTCTCCCTTTTCTTACTCAGTGAAGAAAGATTTTGATGCTGGCATGGATTTTTAGGCAAAATGTTTTCTCTCTTTTACTGCATTCTCTAAAGCAAATGTTTGCATGTGAATCATTTTCTTGCTGTTAGAGGGTTTTCAACATACCTTAATACCAGCAGATTTCCTTTTCAGCATTTTTTGGATACATTGTTCTAGGTAATATACATACCTATTTGGCATTTGTCATTTTCCTTCAGCTGGCACTAAGCAGTAGCCCAGTTAAGAGTTCCCTAACCATCATAACAAATAAACAACATAGTGTATTTCAGCAGGTCATGGGATTTCCCAACAAATTATGTAATTTAAAGTGAGCTGTATTACCATGCTCTGTAACACTAGCTGGTTAAAGCAGTATTTGTATGCTTTGTCTAAGGAAAACAATAAAATAAACAAGGACAGCCCTAGCTAAACAGATTGTAATTCCAGTACTAACCCACCTTTTCATATCCAAGTAATATTTATTAATTTCTGGAAGAATTCAATTTCAAATGAATTCATTCATTCATTCATTTTAATTCAATAATTGAACAGAAAATTGGGGTGTTTTATTATGTGGTCAGTGACACATTATCTCATTGAGATATTAAATAGCTTGGCCTGTACAGAACAACATATGCAGTATTAAGGTGATAGAAATCTGGCTTCCATGGAGTTGCTTCTTGCCTATTTACACAATTTAAGCACAGAACATTAATTTTGAGATCTATTTAATCAACTGAATGCCAAATTAAGTTTCCTCCAGCAACTCTGACTCTGTGAACACAAGGTAGCTCATACGCTAAGGATTTTGTTGCTTCCGTTGACATGACAGAGCTTTTGCTACAAAATTGTACCATGTTCCAAAACATGTTTATGTAGACAACATTCATGTCTTGAAGCTGCACATTGCCCTGGTGCCCTTTCCCCTCAGTGGGCATTTTCAGAGTAGGTTTAGAAAATGTTTCTCTTGCAGAGAACAGTTCAAATAGTGTTTTTTCTGTCTCAAACAAATCTGATGCTGCTAAATTTCCTTCTCAAGTGAAAGAGTAAGAGGCTGTTGACAGTCATGTAAATGATGAAATAAATACTTCAGTGACTAACACTGTGATTCAAAATAATAAAAGCAAATTTTTCCACATAGGCTTAAAAAGTTCCCATCTCATTTTCCTGAATGGATGACCAAATTAGTTAAACATCTTTTGATGCTGTTAGACTCCACATGAGAGGAACACCAGCTCTTTTTGGCATTAGCATCAACACTGAACATTAGTTATTCCAGAAATTGAGGAAAGGCAGGTTTAGGTTTTCCATATATGCAATGTACATTATGCATCATACACTGCTCTTTTCTTTACCTGAAAGGCAACGGTGGAGTTAAAAATCTATTTATTTCAATAGGGATTTGGCATATTTGCAGTGATTGAAGGAGGAAAGGCTATTACAGCTACATTTCTTAGTACCTGGAAAGTGTTAATTACAGTGATAGTCCTTTCTTTCAATGTGATATTTAATAATTTTGCTAAATAACCCTCATAAAAAGATTCAAATCTGTATTCTTACATGCCAATTTTAAATTCTTTAGTAATGCACATATATAAAGTTCTTAAGATGGAGTTTAATTTTATTACACATCCAATTTAAAGTCCTTTCATGAACAATTGAATGGGGAGAATATCCTGGAAATTCTTTGTAAGAATTTAGCTAGAAATCTTGTTAGGTTTAACTAAGGTGATAGCCCCTAATTTGCTTGTAAGTCACCATACTTTTCTTCTGCTTCTTGTCAGTGGTTTGTAATGTAGGTTGCTTAAATATGTGTTAGTGCCTCTGTGAAACTGACAGGGTGGAATAGTAAATACAATATTTAGGTAACTTAAGCTTCTGTGTCTCCTGAGACATGAGGCACTGTTGTGTTACTCTACAGTGTTGATTCCTATTTGGCTTTTTAAGATGATACTATTTCTGTATAGATTTAGTTGCACCTCAAATTTCTTTCAGCTTGAAAGATCAAGTTTATCATTATTGCTGTTCTAATTCATCTCTAGGTGTTTGAGTCTTTTGTAGCTGGCACTAATCCCCTGAAGTGGGGAACTTAGTTTTCTTAATGTGACGTGCTAATGCCAATATAATAACACTAACAGTAGGGAGCCCAGATTCATGTTCTCATAGTGATTAACAAGGATTTAAAGTACTTTCTCTTAAAAGAGATAATTATTACCATTTACAATGTTCTTTTAGATCTTAATTGTTTAGCAAAGGACCTTAGGTACCATTGAGGCACCTTGCAGTGTTTTCAATAAATCCTCTGAGTGAGACTTCATATTTAGTACCTCCAACTTCAAAAGAAACAAACCCAAATGTGTTTCACCTCTAGTAACCAGCTCTTCACATCTCCCTAGCAGATTAGTGTAATGACCTGGAAGTGGGCATGATGTTTGCCATAAATCTTTGTTGTGCTGACCAAAGGCACCAGTCCACGTGTCAGGGAACTCTTGTGCTTTATTGTATAAATTAACCCCAGCAACTAACCTGCTATTTAATTGTAGAAGTGTTGACTAATATACTAATATACTAATATATACTAATATACTCCTCTTATGTAAAACAAATTTTTCACATCATTTGTGCTCTATTTTTTTACGAGTGCACAGTTAGCCCCCCTAGAGCCCTCCCAGGAACAAGCTGGGGGAAGCTGGGGGTCTGTGGTGGTCCTGGAGCCCCTTCTACTGAGGTGTCTGGGACTCAGTCCTTCTCTTGACACAGGCACACAGAAACAGGAGCGTTGAGGCAGACTTGCAAGCCTAGAAACTGAGAAGGAAGTTGCCTCAGAACAGCTCTGCCCCACCTCCATGGGGCTCTCTCTTCCACTCACAATTTTCCTGTTGAAAGAGTTGGAATGTTTGAGACAAAACATGCTTATTCCTGGTCCTCCATAGCTAGCTAGGAAGTCAATAACCTGCACAGCTCAGATGTTGACCAGGGTAAGTAGCTATCAGATCACTATTTATTTATTCCAAACAACATACCCCTTTCACTGACAGATACAGTGTTTATGGTGGTTTTCAGTTCTATTTGTGTAAGTTCATCCTCCTGTTTTTAGTGTCCAGAGAAAGTAAATACCTGTGTTTCAGAGGGGTGTGTTAACTCGCGGTTATGTGCAGCAAATACACCTTCTCCCTTTGTCATTGCTCACAGCGCAGTGTAGTTCACAAAAGGCACTTTTTATACTATAAAAATAAGAATTGCTTTTCTTACTGCAAGGCTTCTTCCATGTGTTCCTACGCGTTGAGGCCTTCCTCAATGGCACAAAGTGTGGGGAACTAAATGAGTGGGAAAGCATCTGGGTTTGCCCCATGGAAGGCAGATGTCCAGTACTGCGTCATGCTAGTTTTTACTTCAGGTCCTCCCAAAGCTAAAGGAGCTCATTCAAGAAGAGAGAAGGTATTAAAACATTTTGCTGGCTCAGGGCCTTTGTGTGGGTACATGACTGCACTGCTGACCACATCATGTCAGTCCTGCAGGTGTGCATTTGCTAGGAGGGAAAGGATTCCTCCTGCCCCAGTCTATACTGCTTTCTCCAGAGTGTCAGGCACTGCAGAAATGCATGAAGAGGAAAAATTCATAGTTCCTCAGCACTGAACTGTTCTTGCTGGATTTAAGGGTAGATTGCAAGTCAGTATATACAGTCTGTCTACAGAAGGAGATATATGCTTTATTTTTCTTGTACACTGTCACGTGTAGGTTTATGACTGGTTGAGTGCTAATTTATTTCACACATACAACTCATTTTTGAAATACAGTGAAGTATTTGTAAGGAACCTTCATTTAAGTTACTCCTCAAACCCAAGATATATGATACTGCACCTGTCAAACCCAAGAGCTCAAAAATTATGAAAAAGGTTTAAAACTATGCCTTCCTGCTTTGAGGTTATTATAATAACAAGAATGATAAATCATTACTATAGAGGGTTTTTTTTATTTTTGAGTTTTATTTTGCAGGATATCTTCTTCTTGCCTTAGAGTGTAATTTTATTGATTTTTTTCTTAAAGTTTGTTTCCTTTTGGAGATTAAAAAAAAAAAAAATCTGTTTCTTGATATTGCACAGATTTAAATCTGGACAATATTTCTTATCAAGATAGACACTGAAAAATATCACTTGTTAATATTTATCTTAAGAATCTTGCATAAATTTTTAAGAATCTTGAGAAAGCTCAAGAAATTGAGCATAAGAACTAAGTTGTTCATATGATTTTAACAAGAGATTGAACATAGAATTGGCAGTACAATAACCTCATTCCACAGTAGTGGTAGAAGATAACCAGTATGTGCATGCTGTCCTGAATTCTGCATTGCTGTAGTATTTAAATGTCCTTGTACAACATATATATTTTTTTCAAGCAATTTGAGCACAAAATTCAGTATGAGGTGATGTAGACTTATGCTCGTGTGTTCTTTAACTGAAGGAAAATATTTGGGAAAAACTGTTTCTTAATTTTTTTTTTTTAACCCTGACATCTGTTAGTTCTTATTACTGTGTAAACAAGAAATTCCATATATTAAAAAAAAATATTTTATTTTAGTAACAAATATCAAAAGCCATCAAAATTTGTATCTGTCAACTTCCTTCATTGGTTTAATGTGATTTGTCAGAAGAAAACTGTATTACTGCGCATTAACACCATTAAAAAAAATGGACACCATCTATGTTTAAGTTTCAATTGGAACATCTGGAATGCAACCTTGGAACATAACATGAAACTGGAAACATTTGCCTTGAAGACTTGTAAAACATATTTCTTAGGCAAGATAAATTAAAAAAAAAATTCAAACAAATAAAAAGATCTGGGGGTAAGTATATATCACAATTCCAGTGCAAAACACTTAAAGGAGTTATCCTGTCTAACTGGGAAGCAATTCCTTTGTGAACATGTGAAGAAAACACGGTTTCTAAAAGAGAGTAATTTCAGTTTTTAGGAAGCTTATGAGTTAAAAAGTTTAAAAACTGCTAGCACCTAAATAGTTGATGTTTGAGGTTTGAGTTTCTTACAAAAAGGCCCTTAGAGATGGGGAGGGGGTTTTGTGTGGTTGCTGACAGGATCTCTAGGAGTGAAAGAAACACATAGATTCTACACTACAACAGATGTTACCAAACCCACAGACTTTTTCTATTGCCTTGCCTGTTCTTTAGGGTTTTTTAAGCCTGTCCTTGTCATAGGACATCCCTGCTAAGAATAGAAGGTGAGATCTTACGCTTTCTTTTCTCTTAGAAAAATATATCTTGGACTACTCACGATATCTAGTAGCATTCATAAAATTTTTTGGACCATGCTTTAAAACGTTTTGCATCCCAACTCATTTCCAGTTGTCTTCTCTTATAAAATGCAGCTTCTGGTTGGAAGGGACATGCAGAAGCACTTTTCAAAGAGATTCTGAGGAGCTCATGGGGATGTGATGATATCAAGGGAGGTGGGTTTATTTATGAACTGATGAGCTTGTCCCAGTTTTTAGTGGAGTTTCTTATATCTTCCCAAAAAAAGAGTACATTTCAGGGCATATTTTTTTGATCTAACATTAGTTATGTGTTTGTCTCTAAATGCTCCTAATTAGAGAATCTTAATCTTGTATTATTTGATGACAACTAGCAATTTAGTTGTTTATGTAACTTTGTAAATAGTTACCTGTTTTTCAGATGACTGCTTATGTTTGATGAGTGTGTTTAAATGTTTTATAAAAGCATATCTCAGACTTTTCAGACAGCGTATTTTGCACTGTTAATATTTAAAAGTTATGAATTAACTGTGAAGTCAATGATTTTTAAGTTGTGCTTTAGCCTGCTGTGTCCTGTCAAAAGGCATATGCTTTCTTGTTGATAAAAATCTTATTAAACTCTACAATGGTAACATGAAAACATCTGTATTATCATTGATTTTTGTAAAATCCCTAGTGGTTAGGTGATTATTTAATATTTTTATTTTTTATTTGATTTAACTTTTACCACAGCATTCCATTTTAGGATTATAGCTGCCTCCTGACTGCAATCCTGGCAACAAAACAAAGGAGCAAAAGCCTGCTACTAATCAAAAACCTGTTAAGTAATAAATCATAATTGTCAAGCAGTGACTCTGTTGAGATAATAGAGAAAAACTAATTGCATGTCAAGTACATGCTAAAGTCAAATTTTACTAGAAGCCAACCTCCTTCTGTGTCAGGTTTCCTCGGCTTTTGTTGTGCTGTTACATCACCTGTGTGTGTCTGTTAGTAACACGCTGTATTTTAAGTCACATGGAGCATGATCCAGCTTTAAAAATCCTTTTACCTGATTCATGTCTCTTGTTAATGGCACTTCCTAGACCTTTCTCCTGCTACATGTCTGCACTTTTTCAGGATCATGCAAGTATCTTCTCATTGTGCATTCTGTGGTCTTGTAAAAAAAAAAAAAAAAACAAACAAGCAGATCTATCAGACAAACTTGCACAGTTTGTGCAGCATGAATCCCACAACCCTTGTCAGATTTTTGAGAAATTTCTGACCAAGTATTTTTTGCAGACTAAGGTACCTGATGATGCCCAAAGCAGAAAAATAAGTCCCTGCTTTATAACAATACAGAATATTTTGGAGATGTTTTTTGACCTGAGCATTCTGTAAAACTTTAGAGATTACTGAGTGCCAGTTATTTACATGTTAATATACATGAATAGGATATCTTCTGATTTTTTATATTGTCACAGGATTTTCGTCCAGAGTATAAGGAATTTTAATCTTCTTGGTGATATTGAGGTTTCTTAGACTTATTTCCACCAGAACAGATGGAGAGGCCTCTCAAAGGTGCAATACCTACCTAGACAAGACCTTTGTTAATTGACCTGATGGAAATGGAGTAGAGCTATATCTGTGATGACTCTGATGCAGAATAAGGCATTAATTTAAAACACTAGGTGGTAAAACAATAAAGCAGGAGGGCATGCTAATTTCTAAGTTTGGAATTTGTTAGTGTTTCTTAGGTTGGGGGAGGTGAATATAAACTATTTACAAGCTTGAAGTGTTTGAAATTTTATGCCGTTTATGAGATCACTGGGGTTCGACCAATGTTCATGAAAAAAATGTGTGTTTAAAGAATGAAAAAAGTACCACAAAATTATGCTGCGCCATATTTATAAGTCATTATGTTTGCAAGATTGTATCTGTGATGTAAGGACGCATCATTGAATATCCCTTGATCATCTTGTCACGCCAGGTAAAGAAGTTTTAAATGTGAAAGGGATAGTAATATATCACCAAGCATTTTCTCTGTAAGCATGCTTGTTTGATTACAGTAATAATGAATATTTGCTTTCCCTCATAATTTCTGCTTAGCTAAATCTATGATTAAAAAAACAAACACAAATTAGTGTTATTGGTCAGAAACAAACCAAGCAGAGTTTAAATACATTAAATCTAATCTCCATCATGCCTGTGATCAGCAGAGAGGCCTGTGTGCACAGACATAATTTTTTTCCTCTAGTTCCTACAGAATTTTTTCATTTCTGGGGAATATTCTGGATCCAGTTCCCCTTTCAGATTCTTCTGAAACCACCAGACCCTCTCAAGGCTTTCTCTGGCACTGATGTTGCTCTGAAATACCTCTTTCAAGCTGTAGGGGCAAATTATGTTGTTGAGATTTGTAGTGGCATTAAACGTGGATTTAATAAAATTAGTGTGAATCATGAATGAAGAGGAATGTCTGAATGTAGAAGCAAGAGAAAGAAGGAAAGAAAGGCATAGGTGACACTCGGTTACCCATGTTTTCAAGACCACAGAACACGAACATGTCAATTCCCAGGGCACCCAGTCTGGAAAAGCAGAGAAAAAACTAAGAAAAGAGAGCCTACTCCCAGAGCAGAACAGCCTCAGGCCATTAAGAAATACTGACAAAAAGAAAGAGAACAGAGTTGGAGACTTAACATACACCAGGGGACTAAAAGAAATTCACAGAAATTAAAGAGGACAGATGCACCAATTTTCTTAACCATTGTTAGATCAAAATAAGCACACAGTCTCCTGTCTAAGAAAAAACAAGTTGTAATGAAGGCTTGATAAACGCTCTGTCTTGCCTTCCTATGTCATTGCATGAAATTCTGGCCAAATCACTGGGTACATATAACTTGTGTCTGTATGCTGAACAATCTGCTTGGATGTAAGCATCTCAGGGAATACGGAGGCTTGGCTGTAGGAGCAACACTGGTTTCCTTTCAAATAAAATTATTTTCTCCTCCCACAATTGACTGCACTGAACATTGCTATATGGTTGCACAAATGTTGCAGCATGTTTTCCTTCACTGTGGAAGTGATTTTTATCTCTTTTAATGGTTGTCAATATCATAGCTTGAAATAGAAAGTCAGTAGGGTAGAATCCAGAGGACTGGCTGGTGCGGTACACATGCATGCAGTGTATTTCACCACAAAGGATGGGTTACACATGACACCTGTGCAAGATGCTGGTCATGTGGAGGAGAAGGTGAATCATTGGGACTGCAGCTAATGGAGTAAGCCAAGGAATTAACACTTGCATATATCCACCAGGTAGGAAGAGTACGTAGATAAAATGAAACAATATAATAAATGATAGAATCTGAGTATTTTGAGGGAGAATGTGGGCTATAGATTTCAGAACAAGTTTATAAAATACTCATATTCCAGCATTCCTTTAACCAAATGGGTATAACACAAATCTTTACCTTAAGCTGATTGTGGAGGTTTTTGTCCCTAAGTAAAACCCAGTTGTGAAGCCTAGAGCTTGCTTTCATTGTGGGTTTTCAAAGAGAAACCTGACTAAAACAAGAAATAATGTTTTCTTTAAAAGAAAGTGTGAATAATAGAGCTATAACTCTGTTGTAGGAGGAGAGGGAAAAAGGTATTTAGTCATTGTATGAAAATAGTTAATCTTCCTGACACCATAGCTATAAGGCCCCATTGTGCATAAAGAAAGTATAAATTTCTGTTGTGGTGCATCAGCTTGGGAGAATACAGAGGGACTTTGCTTTTAGAAAATGAGAGATGAAATAGGGCCTTAAAAAGGCAAACTTTTTCTGTGAACAACATCTATATCCTTCCATCACACACATCTCCAATAGAGCTCCTAAATCATCTTAGACGTTAATGATTAGTGAAATTACCTGAGACCTTCACTTTATTTATGTTTCAAAAGTTTATGGAAAGACACTTATGCACACTTTTACAAATAGTCTTTCATACAACAAAGCTGTAAGGGCTGTGTTGGGTGGGTATTTTTAAAACCCATGTAGGCTTTTGAAAATATTTAAACTTACTAGATTTTCTAAAGCACAGCTTCTCTCTTCTATAAGCACCTAAGTATGCTCATGTTAAAACATATTTTTCCATTCCAAGAAAAATGGTTATGCACAAATTTATTCTTAAACATTTGAAGTAATATATGTTTAAAATTAAGGGTATGTTGAAGTGGTTTTTGGGTTTGACACACATTGTAGTCAAGTCAGGTACTACATGTATTTCAGTGATGACAAGAAGAGTGAAGCTATGTTAGAAATAGTATTAAACAATAGTCCTGTGAGCACCAGGACTAACAGCCTGATTGTCTGCAGTTTCATATGTTATGAATGTGCAGCAATGCTACACTGGGAATAAGCAGCAGTGCCAGATCATTTTCTCCCTTGTTATTTGTGCTGTGTTTACTGCATACATCTCATGGTTCAGTTTTCCTCCCAAAGTATGTTCTCAGAAAAACAACTGAAAAGTAAATTGAATTTCTTTATTGTAAGCAATACAGTCATCACCACCCTATGAATGTGATTTTCCTGTATCTCTCTAGATACTTCTCTGTACATGGACAGGGGAGATAAAAAACACACCATAAATCATTTCTGCATAAGCAAGGACAAGAAAATGGTAATTCACACTGAATAGAACTGCTGTGTCCTCTGTGCGCATACATATATATCTATATATATATATCTATATATCTCTGTGTGTGTGTGTGCATGTCTATGAGGGACTAAAAACCTGCTGTAGGCATAGAGGCAGACAACACAACTACCCAGTTAGTTTAGAGGAGTTTTTAAGATCTATGCTAAACATAGTTCAGTTAGAGTTACTAAAGTCAAGTCTTTTATGTCAAGGAAACTTACTCATAAAAGAGTGATGCTCTAGTTGAGGAGAACATTCCTGGTAGGGACAGAATGTATGACTATCACTAGAATAAATTATATCCTCCAAGCCTTTTTGAGATACTGTACTTTTGACTCATAATAACTGTTTTCCTGAATGCATATGAAAATAATCATGACCTTTTGTGCTTTCTTAACCTGATGCTTAAAGCCAAAAATGCTTTTTCACCTTGCCAGCAAAAATTTGCTTAGAACATACACATGATTGGGATCTTCACGTTTATTTTGCTATGCCATGTTTTATAAGAAACAGTGTTCTCCATTCTCACAATACGTTCTAGAATTACTGGTGTGTTTATGGTCTGTACCTCTGCTAAAAACATCATTGTGAAGAAATAGACAAAGAAACGGTGGTGAATAGAGATGAATGGGTATAGAATTTTATTAAGAATGGATAATAGTGATTTTTATGTCAACTTTGCTTATCAGTTTTAAGTATATGCTTAAGTTTCATCCATATAAATTTTTGTGAGAAAATGAATGAGCATTTATGAGAAAAATTCTGACATTGATCAGTGGCATTCAATATTAACCCTCAAACACTCAAACATCAGCATTGTCTAGGTAAAAATTATTTATTGAGCAACTCCTGTGGAACCCTTTTCCTCACGGCTCACCTGGCTGAAAGCTTTGACCATTAAACTTTTGTGCTTTTACAACCCAGGCACAGTCTGCCAGAAATACAAGGAAAATAACCCCATGCACCAGTCCAGGCTGGGGGCTGACCAGCTGGGAAGCAGCTCCTTGGCCTTTGTGTCCTGATGGACAATAGTCTGTCTGTGAGCCAGCACTGTGCCCTTGTGGCCAAGAAGGCCAATAAGATCCTGAGATGCATCAAGAAGAGCATTTCCAGCAGGTGGAGGGAGGTGATCCTACCCCTGTACTCAGCCCTGGTGAGGCCACATCTGGAGTGCTGTGTCCAGTTCTGGGCTCCTCAGGGCAAGAGGGCCATGGAGCTCCTGGAGCAGGTAGAACAGAGGGCTACAAAGATGATTAAGGGACTGGAGCATCTCTCATGGGGAAAGGCTGAGGGAGCTGGGCCTGTTCAGTCTCGAGAAGAGAGGGGACCTCATCACTGTCTGTCAGTATCTGAAGGGAGGGGGTCAAGAGGATGGATCCAGGCTCTGCTCTGTTGTGCCAAGCAATAGGACAAGAGGCAATGGGCAGAAACTGATGCACAGGAAGCTCTACCTGAATACTTCTCTGTATGTCTGCTCTGAATACCCTTGACTGTACTCTCTACAGCAATTTTAGAGCACCACTTCACAGTCTAGAAGGCTAGATTACCTCAGGCAAAGAAGACACTATCCTTGAGCAGCAAATTAAGGAAGCAGTATAATGAATCTCCTCTCCTCTGTAGTGGAGGATAAAATGGGAAGTAGTTATGAGGATTTAATTCCCTTTTATATGTAAAAGAGCTTTGAACTCTTCAGCAGGGAGCCCCAGGGCTGTGCAATTTTCTATACTGATGGTAAATGAATAGCAAAAAAAAAAAAAAAATCTGTGGGCCGTAAGTATGTTTCCTGTGCTTTATTCCCTGAGAGATTAGGTTGCAGTGATGGTGGGGATACTAGGCAGCTTCACACTCAGAATGAGTGGCGGAAAGACTTCTACAGCTTGGTTTGTAGGATTGTGAATTTTATTCAGGGGAGTGGGAAAAGGAAAGAGGAAGGGTATGTGCTATATAAGATGCTCTATAATGAGATGGAATATGATTTCTTAGTTCCTTTCTGAGTGTGGGGTAAATACAGGGTACATGAAGTACCTGAAGTGTACCTGAGATTAGCCGGAGGCATTTAGTTAACTCCAATTCCTTGGATTTTACTCCAGCTGTGACTTACTCCGCACTGGCCTTCCCTTCAAAGAAGCCGTCCTGGACCTTCACGGTGTGAAAAGTGTCTGTGCAAGACTATTAGAGACAGGAATCAGTGAACATTTGTACATCAGGATCTCTAACCACCCAGGCATGCACAAAGTCTGGACAGATTTCCTTGCATAAAGAAAGAATGACAGAAAACACACCCTTCAGAGCAGCTGAGGCTATTGAAATATAAGTGTCTGTCTATGTCCTCCTTCATTCAGAGAGTTTTCCTAAAACACCAGGGTATGGATTGTTCATCACTTTCTTCCTCTGTCAAGACATGGTTGCCCAAAATGGCTATGAAGTGGATTTTGATACCCATCATTGTTACTGTGATGGGCACCAAGTGATTATTTTATTGTGTTTCCCAGAGACAGATGTTACACTTCGCTTTTTCCTGGTGCTAAATTGCATTATACATGGGTCAACTGGAAATCACCCCTAAGTGTTCAGTTTTGCTGGGATGCCTATAAACACTAGAAGGGCAGTTGATTTGTTATTCCTAATTCTTCCTCAAATCTCCTATGTCCCACCACTTGCTCTTTCCATTTTTTTTTTTCCCCCCGGAATCTCACACGTTTTAATTTTAAATTGTCAGCTGTGCATCACATATGATACCTTTCTATTTACATAATTTTACCCTGCCTGCTAGGAAACACCCACTTCTCGACTGAAAAACGTGTAAGTCAATTTCTAAGGCTTGTGAGTACCGTTGGAATACATATAAATATTTTGTTGCATTATTTCATCAAATAAGAATTTGAATCTCTCTGGCGTGTTTTACCTAGTACTTTATTTTACACCATGACAAACATGAGAGACCCTGGTCTCTGATGTGTTTCATAGCAAAAAATTACTTTGCATTTCCTATGTATTTCTGTAAATCTTTATGTAATATGTACTACCCATACGTAAAGATATATCCAAATGTTATCGCTGTCTTTAAATGCAGCTGGTTTTCTGTATTATTCATTCAAAAAAGTTACATCCTAGCTAGAAACGTTTTTATTGAAGAAATTTTCTCATTGCTTTCTTTTAACATCCATTATTTTTTTAACAAATGGCAGGATGATACTACACTGCAGACAACTTGAGGCTCTTGGTGCAAGTCCAAATCTGTTGCAGATTTATGCATAGATTATCCCAAGATGAACTAGAATATTTTTTCCCTTAAATTCTTAACCTGCTTTTGCTTAAGGCTGTGTTTGTTTGTTTGTTGGGGTGTTTTTAACATGCTGTTTCTTAATTTTATTCCTAAAAGTAAAAGGAGAGTCAAAGCTGATTACTTTTAAAAAAATCATTAATCTAGTTGATGTATCAAATTCAAAGCAGTAAAAGTAGTCTGTTGAAATAAGTCTATCTTTTTATTGACAGCACCACATGAACTTTGACTTGCTTGTCCTTTATCTCCTCTGTTAACCTACTTAGTCTTGACCCTTCAGGCTTTGGTGTGCTTTTTTTTCTACTGTGGCTGAAGAAATTTTTCCATAATTTTGAATATGTTTGAAAATTCTCTCTTTTCCCTGTTTGAAACATTTCCCATCTCTTAAGTCAAATTCTTTTTGAAGAGATGTCTTTCTCCTGAGGGTCAGAAATGTTCAATCATTGTATATAGGTCATGGCTACTGTGTAAAATAATAAAAGTAAAACAGAGTAAGGAGAGATGAATTGATAGGGTCTGGACAAGCCTCAGGGTTTGTCTCTTAAAAATGCAATTTCCTAGGTTAAAGTTTATTTTGCTCAAAAGAACCTGTGCAATAAATAGGAGGAATTGCAGAATATCCTTCCATTCACAATTGTGTGTACAGGTGAGTGTAGATGCCTGCACTGATTTTGGAAAATGCTGTCAGTTGTTTACTTCATAATAGAGGAATTTTGAGTAACTGGAAGAATTTAACTTTGCTTTTCCACTGCAGGGAAGGAGACAATGAAACTTGTTTGACACACGATTTAATTCTGACCATGAATTCTGGTTTAAAGTTGACCTGTTGGTGCATTGTCCTTATTTGCATAAATGTTTGTAGAACATGGAAAGAACTCTGTGCTGCATAAGTCCTGGTTACTTAAGCACTTTGAGTCAAATATTTTATTTAGTTGCTTCACCATCAATTTAGGAGCTTGATTTTAAATGCTGAAGTAAAAAAACCTGTCTCTAAACTGTGCCTAAATTAGGAATAGGGAAAGAGTAATCTTAGGAAAATCCGATATTGATTTGAAACGTCTTTGCCCTTAAAACTAAGGAGACAAAAGTACATTGAAAATTCATTTGGACTATTTCCCTCCCTGATGTATATTTTTTTTATACCACCTTTTTTTTTTTTGACAAATGTATCTGTTTTGAAAGACCTTCCAATTTTAAAAGATCTTCCAAGATAAGGTCAGCACATTTTTCAATCAATATTCCAGTATTTTATGTAAACCTTTAACCTTTAGCACTTGGAAGTCTTATCTAGTTTGAAACCTTGCAAGGGTTGTGGGAATTTTTTTCATAGCAAGTAATTTTGAAAAATTTGGTTGAGTGTTAACCTGAAAATAGATCCAGCCTAAAATCTTTGCTATTTTGCATTTTTTTCTCATCATTTTATTGGACAGGACACCTGAAACATTATTTTTATCATATAGTTGGTCCTCTCTTAAAATCAAAAATTTTCAAATTTGAGCTGAACTGAATTACATTTTTCTTTTAAAGGATATTGGAAAAAGAAGAAAGTAAATGCAACTTTGCAGACTTTCATTGAACATCATGAAAGTCTCACTGCGAAATCAACGTGTAGACATGTCCCATGATCTTGATTCAATCCCATACATGTCCTTGATAATGTGATGGGTTTTTCTTTAAGTGGTCATGTTTATGGTGTAGCCATCATAATTGGAAGTTTAAAAAGTTGCTCTCAGGAGGGGACATATATGCCACAATGTTTTGAGAGATTTCAGCTCTTACAGAAAGGATTTTGGCTGATTGTCGAGCAAGAAGAAAATAATTTCATTGGTCTTTCCTTTGGGTATCTTCTGATGTTCTGACCACTACTCTGACAAGTCTGCTCTAAGTTACCTTTAGATCTTGGGTATTAACAGTTAGAAAGTATGAGGTATATCAAAATTCTCTGGTTTCACTCAGTGGAGTTGTGAAAAGGTGTAGCAAGAGAAGAGTTACTGTTTTGGCTGGAAAATTGAATGTGCACTGGAAGAAACTTGTATTTAAAACAATTCCTTGTAAATGTTCAAGGCCAGGTTGGATTGGGATTTCAGCAACTTGTTCTAGTAGAAGGTGTTCCTGCCCTAAAAAAACCCAAACAAAAAACTCCCAAAAGCATCAGAAAATATTTGAATCAAATAGATAGTGTCCACTGGGCACTGGATTGGTTAATACCATATTGAGACGATATAAGTAAGGAGCTGCATTATTTTAAAACCGAAAGAGAAGGTTTCCTTCTAATTCTTGCACATTTTAATATAATTTCCCCTGGGAGACATATTGGTACTCCTTAGAATATACAATTCAATAAAATGTAGAAATATATAATGAAGATAATAATTTTGTAGGAGTTTATGTGAGTTAGCAACAGGAACTTCTCATATTCTAAAAGAAGAATGTTAATTTTTTTGAAAGTACCAGAGATAAAACATAAATCATTATTTATCTTTACCTTCAATATTAGCCAGCCCTTTAATAAGATTCTTAAAGAAACTTATTTTTTTTGTTCTTATTGTTGTTGCAGTGCAATAAAGGGTCTGATATGGCAATGAATTGGCAGTGTTGGAATATTTCCATCCCATTTTTACAAAATCAGATGAAACAGTATTTCTGATTATCAGTTTAAAATTTTAGGAATTTTTCTTGATCATATGTAAGTTTGTTACACTGTGGAAATTCACCATCCCTGACTTGACTTGTACCTCTAGGACTTTCAGTAATTTTGAAAAAGAACTCCTGATTGGCTGTTTTTTTATTTCACTCTTCCTTTTTAAACATTCTTTACATCAGTGTTCAAATCTGGCAATTGCTACCCTTTGAAAATGTGCTTCTCAGAAGCTTCAAATCATCCTTATCCCACCATTTATGGCCAGAAAGACGTGCCACAAAATATCTTTCTACTATAAAATCATACTTGTTTGGAAAATGTTTATAATTTTATTAGAATGAACTAAATTTAGAATTACAGTACTAAATAAGCTCAAAAATTTTCACATAAATTTCCTTCTGTATTTTTATGCCCCGCTGAGGTTTTCGTCTCTGTGTGTACTGTTTTTCCAATAATATGATTAACCACATGTTAAAAAAATATTATTTTGATTACATTAGTTCTCCTTTTTAACACTGAAGTTCATATTAACTAATCATAATGGTTCCACTGGATTTAACATTTATAGCACCGTAACTGGTAGTATCATTATTGGTTATCTCTCTTTTTGCTAAAAACTGATATTTCTCATTCTTGATGGTTGGTTTTTTTTGTCTTTTTTTTAATTAATTCAAAACTTTACAAAAGTATGTCTTGACTGAGAATTAATATTCTTGCTAATCAAAGGTTTAAAGAGAGAACAATCTTTTAAAATATCAGCTATTTACCTGTTCTCTTTTTCACCTCCCATTCCTTTTAAAAATACGTGGATAAAAAATAGTTTCATAAATTATTTTATACCTCTTGTCAAAAAGGTAAATATTCAATTATGATTCAGGACAATACCCAAACATCTTAATGTACTTCATAGAAAGAGTCAGCATAATTGCCTCCAATACGTGGTAATTAATGTGCTCATGAACATCCTTTCACATACATTATAGCTTCCTTTACTGCTCCCTCTTCTTAGCTTTCAGCTATCTAATTAATTTGGTAATGTAAGGCTTGACAGGTGGTTTTAATTTTCTGGACCACTGAGAGGGAGACATGAGATTGCAGTCAGGGAATACAAATATCACCATGATATTTATTTTAATATGATTGTTTTGGTTGGTTTTCTTGAGAATGTGTAAGGATATTTTATTGGCTTGGAACAAATAGGGACAAGGGATTTAAGCTGTTCATAGTGTCAGGTTGTCTGAGAAGTAGAACAAGATTGTGTTTTCCAAAAAATAATTCCCCTATGCCCGTCTTACGATTTTTGATGTAAAAATATTTTTCAATGGACAAATAGCATGCTATAGCACTTTCTGATACAATAGCAAGAGTTTTGTAAGTTGGAGACCTTCTTTTATTAGGTGTTTCTCTGAAAAGGGGGCTTAAGTACTTTAAAAATGATACCTAAATAGTACAACAGTTACAGAAATGCTAACAACTGGTTAAAAGAAATGCTATTCTCTTTCCCATCCATGATAGTGTCATAATTTTTGCCTAAATGCCCTTGACTGTCTTACAGGGCTGGAATGAATAACTGGATGGTTCTTTCTATTTTGCTCTTACTGCTGCAACAGAGGATTGTCTTGCAGTTCTGGACGAATTGTTACTAAAATGTGCAGGACAGGCGAGAAGTATTTCCTACTTGCTTATAGAAAATTGAGACATGGCATAGATCAAGTGCCATTCTTACAAAATGTAAATGCTAGGGGTAATAGAGGCAGTTTTAGGTGAAAGGACCCTAAAATCAGATTCCTTGAATTCTGATGTTATTTCACTATTCACTAGAACCTCTTTCTTTACACACTGTATCCCTACTCTTAAGGCAGAGCTAAAGCATGATAGATTTTGTTCCATTTTGTATTACTTACATAAACCTAGATTCAAAATTACTTGGTAAGTGAATGTTTATGAAGCAGTCTTATCTGTGTTCCAGTCTTCTGTAAAGCTCATGTGTGGTAAGCTATGCATTTTCTGAATAAAATAAAAAGTCTTAGAAGAGATAAACTACTTGTACAAAGCAGCAGACTATTAAAAAGGAAAAGAATGACAGAAATATTCATAAAAGGTTTGAATTCATCAGCCTTGTCCCTTGGTTTGTGACCTAGTTACTTACCCACTGCACATAGTTGTTTGAGTATCCCAGCCTCAGATAACCTTGGGAACTCTGGGCCAGTCCTACACTTGCAAGAGAGGGAGGCAACAGTCCTGGAGCAAATTATTTTTTATGAACACTTAAGAACTCAATCAGGTGGAGGAGTGGAGCCTTGCTAAGCACTGCCACAAGAAAATGTAGTGGAAGTTCATTCTCAAAATTTCAGTCTTCTGTGTAGAGGAATAGGTTGGGAATATAAAAGATTATTTAGAGACTGTAAAATCAGCTTTTTCTGAGGGGTTTCTTAAATGGAAGTTCCAGATCTTTTAGCTGACTCCTAGTGGAAAGATGATTATGCAATGGTGACCCCTGAAGTCAATAGATAATTGCATTGGCATCAAGACACCACCCTTCACAAAGGGCTGCAACATGTGAACAAGGAAATTGTGCTTAAAGTGATAATAAAATCCTTTAAAATCATCAAATCATCTAAGTTGAAAAATACTCATAAGATCACTGGGTGCAACAATTAACCTAACACTGCCAAGCCCACCACTGAACCATGTCCCTCAGTGCCACAGGTCTTTTAAATACATCAGGGGGTGGTGGTTAAACATCAGGGGGTGGGTAAGCTCTTCCAATGCCTGACTACCCTTTCCACGAAGAAATTTTTCCTAATATCCAATCTAAACCTCTTCTGGTGAAACTTGAGGCTGTTTCCTCTTGTCCCGTTGCTCTTGCTTATTTTTTTGGAAAAGAGACTGACCCCCACCTTACTACTACATCGTTTCAGGTTGTTGTAGACAGTGGCAAGATTCCCCCTCAGACTCCTTTTCTCCAAACTGAAGAGCCCAAGTTCCCTCAACCACTCAGACGTTTTCTGTAGATCCTTCACCAGCTTTGTTGCTCTTTGTTGCACTCCAGCACCTCAATGTGTTTCTTGCAGGGAGCCGACCAACACTTAACACAGGATTTGAGATGTGGCCTCACCACGATGTCTGTTGTAGTTTGGTTAAAGAGACAAGGAAAGCCTTTTTCCACTTTCCTATATTCAATATTGTGGATGATAAAATACTGCTCCTGTGCTTCCATTCTTATCTGATAGCACATTAAATCTGGTACGACCATACTGGCCTAAGCTGTTTTCCCAAATTAAAATTTCCTTGCTGCTTCCCTGTGTGTTGGCTTTGGTTATGGGATAGTTTACCAATGCAATGCTTAAAAGCAGCACAGTGAGGGTATCACCTAGGGATCGATTATCTTTGAAAATCACATTCTTTTTGGAGTGTCTAAAAATGAATTGAAGTCTAGGCAGTCAGATTTGAAAATTGAATGCATACTGAGTAAATGGGCAACCTTTTCTGTATGAGATGCAAAAAAGCAAAGACAATATAAATGAATGAATTGCAATAGATATTTAGTGAAACCAGATGATATTCCATCCATACATTTTCATGAGTTTGTCATAGACTAA
Organism: Pachycephala philippinensis; assembly: GCA_013397055.1. Taxonomy (NCBI): domain Eukaryota; kingdom Metazoa; phylum Chordata; class Aves; order Passeriformes; genus Pachycephala; species Pachycephala philippinensis. The sequence continues at coordinate 1,357,367 of VWZT01012161.1, forward strand.
AGGAAAAAACCCAAAAGCTTTGTCAAAATGTCACCAGTACATAAGGCCATGGTCAACTTTTTACTGAGCTCCAGCAGGATAGAAGTGCTACTTCATTATTTATCACTTTACCCTGCATTTGAATTCCAGCAACACACACAAAATGGTAGAGGGACTCAGGAACTCATTTGCAAGATTAGAGAAAGGGTCCTGTTTCCATGATAATTCTCTTTTTTTTTTTTTAAATTAACATGATTCTGTTTGTCATACTACCTGTTGCCCTAGGTATTTTGCTTAAATATTAATCTATTATTAAATATTAGTCCAGGGCAAAATTGCAAACTGAATCACACATTTGATCAGTGACTCTGCATATGCTGCCACTTAATCATGTTTGATAGCATGTTCAGCTTCTAAGAGATCAACTGTCAGCTTCGTGTCCATTCTCACCACCTTTCTTTCCCCTACGTTTTCTAAAGAAGTGGTTTCGTGAAATTACTTGATGACAGCTTCCCTTTTTAAAGGCCTGCCTGGCGTTGATGTAAAACCTTAGGTATTTTGACTTTCTGTCATGAGAGCTTGGACAAGATTCCAGTCACTGTTTATCAGCGGCATAACTCTTTAGTGTCAGATCTGAATTAATCCCTTTAATGAAATATTCTTTAGGAGAAGGTAAATGGCAGTCCTTGTAAACTGAAGGCTGCGTGTCCTTCTAACCTCAAAAATCCCAGAGTAACTCTATTTCCTGAAGGACAGAGAGAAATGCTTTTCCAGAGAGGAGATGGCCAAGAACGACTGACCTGAAAGTAAGTAGAAGAAAAATAGCTTCAGGAATTTTAAGAGTCTAAGGTGATCCTTAATAGTTCAGAAATAAAAAGTTAAGGAAAATCAGTATTCCTTGGAGCTTTTCCTTTCTGAGCTACAGTGAGCAGCAGATAGAAAGAATACTGAGACATGCAAAATTAGGCAGCTGCCTGTAAAAAGGGCTGCGTGTACAAACCAGAGCAGGCATTTCTCTCCTGGCACAGGGTTGGATAGAAATAACAGTTGCTTCTCTCCTGTTGAGAGGCAGCAGTGAAAATGCATGGAAAATGAAGCCAGTAAAGAGCTCTAAAATTTGCTAAATGTACACCTGGCAAAAGAATGCAATGCAGCTATTTGTTTGGGCCATCTGCTTTTGGACAAATAAAAATAGTTCATTAGAAACCAGCACTAGATAATGGTTTACAAATGCCGTCTCAAGTAAGATTCTGGCTCCTCTAAGTTTGCTAAAAGCAGACATTCTTAGGGAAAAATGTCATAAATCTTTCCAGAGTAAAAGTTTAGTGATTCTTTTGTCTTCAGGGTATCTAAATTGCTATAGTCTGTGAATATTAATGCTAAAAATTTTTTTTAAATGGTATCAACTATAACTTGACCATTCTGCCAAATAGTAGGTTTGGCTAGTAAACAAAATGTGATTAATGAACATAATTTCTTGACTTGAACATGAAGTGGATTTTCTATGGCACAAATCTTACTAGTAGACTGGCAGGAGATCTCTTTGTGATACAGGGCTACCTTAAGTGAAAAAATAAGGCCAAGAGTGCAGAGTCAGTAGAGTGCATAGGGCATTAAAGAATAAGGAAAAATTACAATGTCACCTATTCAGAAATGACAATGTTTGATATGATAATATAAGTTAGGGGTGTTTGATATGTTAATATAAGTTAGGGATAACTGTAAAAAATGCAGTTATTGCAATCCAAGTTTGGAAAAAGATCAGTAATAGTTTCTGGTACTAATGTAACTCACAATTGATGTATTCTCTGCTTGGAAGAATTTCCTTTACTTCCATCCACAGAGCAATGGCAAGGAACCTCTGTAGGGCTCTAGTTGTCTATTTGAAAGTGAAAAGAGAACAAGCAAGAGCAGAGGATTGCTTCCATACCACCATTCCCTGTCTTCCCCTCAAAAGACCGGGAGGCATAGTCACATGTTGTAAAGTAATATGTGAGAAGCTTTCTTTTGGAGACACTAGGTTCCTCCATTGCAGTTTACCACTGCATGTGTTCTCTATAGCTGTTAACACCTTCTCCACCATTTTTAAAGGTTAGGAAAGAGAAGTTAAGATGAGAATTAAATAAGAAAACCCTATCTAAGCTGTAGGTTATGGATGCTTTTGAAAATGGGGTATATTTAAAGTGGCTGACATGCCTGGGGGTCACAAATTTTCATTGGAGTAGTAGGGAGTCCAAGGAGTCCTGAAGTGAATGTGGAAAGAGTACAGAAGAGGACAACCCCTCACTGTCATTGTTTAGCTTTATAGTAAAGCTTCTTGAACTGTTTTTTGTGTTTAGCTATGAAAGTTTTAAATTTTCATCATGTTTTCTTCCAAGGGATTTAATGCTTTTCAAGCCCAGTTTTCTTGCTTGAAATCTTTCAGTCAATATGCGTCTTATGTTTCCTAGTCATAAACTTCTGCTATGAATATAATGAAAGCTTTTATACATCGTATTATCTCATGCTGTAAGAAGGTAATTAAGTTCCACCCTTTCCTTCTTCTTGTCCTGCTTCCTCCCAAGACTTCCTAATGCAGAAGAAGTAGACCTCTGATTATTCCACCTCTATGGTCAACTCAATAAAAAGTGGTTCACTAAAGGTATATTTGCAGTTTGAATCATCTCTGCTTCTACAATGAGACATGTCCTGTTATCTCAGGGGCAAAGAGGTAAATGCACAGTTTTCTCTAAACAGACACATTCATTTTGCAGCTTTCGAATTGGGATGATCTCCTTGGTAATGCTGGGTGTTGTCTGCTTTTACTGTATCAATAATGTCCCCTTTGAAAATTTTAAAATGTCGGTGGGCTGTTATACTGAGAAAGACTAGCATTCTCTCCCTAGCATGACTAAAGGATATATAGAGCATTTTTTTCCAGTGGTTTTATAAGTGTCACTCAGCAAATCTGCAAATCCAGATCTGATACTCATGCAATACATTTCAGAACGTGCATCTTTCTCAGAATAGTGCAGCAGGTAGAGCTGGTAGTCTTGTAGGTACAAGGTGCTTGTTGTGGGTTCTTATTTCACTGTTTCCTTTCCTCACAAGCTGGAAGAAATCTGAAAGTAAATTAAATGTCTGTTTTTCTCTGGTGATGTATAAGAAACTAGCACATGGTACTCTTTGTCCAGACATGGCTTAATATTTCTGGAAGACAAAAAGGTCATAATGTGGAGACATCAAACATGTTGAGAAGACAAAATAGCTGTGGTTCAAAAGCAGCCTTGAGAAGATGTGAGGAACTCATACCATATAAGAATGTGTCCAAGGATCACCGTTTGGTGTTCTAATGCATGAGATATGACTGAGCCAGGTAATCTCATTCTCCTCTTGTTCTCATTGATTCCTCCTACTCACTTTTTTTTGTAGCACCTCTGGCTCTCACTACCTATTCTGTGGTTAAAGGTAAACCAGCAGCTTTGTTTTGTAGTGATACACATATGAAAGCTTAAAACAGTGTGAAAGATAAGGGTTCTAATTCTCAATTTTACACCGAAAAGTAAATGAACACTAGGAAAAAAGATAAGGAGGACTCCAAAAGAGGACAAAGAAATGACAGAGAATTCATATGTTAAAATTTCCTGGCTGTCTTGTAAGTATCATCTAATGCACAATTACTGCTGGAAAACAGATATAGGAGAGGAAAAAAAAATGCAGGAATTTAAGATGTAGAAGATGCATATATTTAATGACTATGTAAATGTTATTACACTAAGAATCTGATTAATTATCCCTAATTATAAAAATAGATTTCTGATTCTTTGTTACTTAATAAGTCTATAAATAATATTTTTTATTTTAAGACAATATTGACATGATAATCCTCTACAAACTTAAGTTGTAAAATTGATACATATTACAGAAGCATGATTTTCACTAAACTCTTAATTTAGTTCATCTTTTAATGACATAGTAGTTAATTAAAATGCCCTCTTAAGTCTACAGATAAAAACGGGTATTTTATACATTTACAAAGATAAATAGTAGTAGATGATACCTTCCATTGAGTTCTAAATAAATGCAAGTCCTCTTTAAAATATGTCTTTGTTTCATAGATATTTCCAAATTGGATGACATCCAATTAAAGAGAGCTGAATTACAAAGAAACAAACAATAAAACTATAAAAGAGCAGTCTAATTGGGTTATAAATTTGCTTATAGGCTGGTTGGTCTTTCCTTGCCCCTTCCCTAACCATAAATTGGATGGTGTTTTTTAAAAAATCCAGACACTTATTTCATAGTGATGTGTATATGAAAAGAATCAACAAAGTTAAAACTATGCAGTTCAATTTCATTTGTTTCTTCTTACAGATGTTAATAAATACATTATCCTAATGGATCACCTAATGAAAATAACGTGGATTTCTGATTTTGCCTGATGAAAATCTATTCACATCTTTTGTGAGACAATTATACTGAGGATGTCAGGGCAACAACATCTTTAATTTGAATTGTGTATATGTGGCTTAGGAACATAAAGCAAAATTGCAGTGCAATATAGTGAAAGCTGTAAAATATAACAATCTTATTAAAGCAGCCTCCTATCTTCAAGTAAACAGCCCCAAAGTGATACAAGAGTGCTCCTTTACCTTCACTAGAAAATGTACCTCCATTTTTGCATTTACAATAGGAAGGTTTGGGGAGCTGTTCTCCCTCTGCCTTTCTTTTGGTGCATGTACTCAAAAGGTCTGAAGTTTTGATTCAGGAAATATTTTCTGCTATCTGGATTTCTGTGATAATGTAATAAATTGAGGATTTTCTGTAGAATCAAGAAAGTCATGGCTGGTGGCTTTCACCAACAGATCTGACAGTGTTGTATAAAGGATTGTTTATCCCAAAGTGATGCACAGAGAAGAGGAGGTTACCAGTGAGGCCAGAGGCTGAAACAAAATTGTATTGAGGGTCCTGGTTCTTTGTACTGCTTTTTCTTCACTCTTCACAAAAACTCGGAAACAGATAAGACCCTGCACTTGGGTTTTTATTTGCTCTCCACCTCCATTGACCGACCATAGTGACAGGATTTACCAAAGCCCTGTGTTGTGGAGTTGGCTCTTTTGCCACCTGGAATGGCAAATATTTTATGCTCTAGGTATGGTGTGGCAGCTCTCTGAGAATAAGAAGAAAAGAGGTTGTAGCAGAAGCATTAGCTTCTGCCAGACAAGTGCATATTAATGGAGAACCAGACCAGATGCCATATAGTGACTTCTATGGGTCTGAAACAGCAGCAGTCAGAAGCAGCAACAGAAGTGAAATCCAGCTTTTCCATCACTACCCAGATTTTTTGGCTTGTAGAATACCTCCAAGATATAATCCTCAGTGGGTAATTTCAGCTAGATTTAGACTGAGCAGTTAGCAAACATAACTACCTTTCCTGCTCCTTTAATTCCCTGGTCAACCCTAACCTCCTGCACTAAGCTGCAGCTCTCCCATGGGAATGGAGGCGGGGGATGAAGGACGGCCCTGGTCGGGCCTCCTGCCTCAGAGAGCTGTAGTACTGCTGGAAGGCATGGCTCACAGCAGGCTCTTGGAAGCATGCCAAAGCCCTGGAGTGGTTTGAGTCTTATTTCATAATTAGCCTTTGCAGGAGGAGACACCCACCTGCAGGGCAGGGTGCTTCTGCTGGATGCTGTGCTGGCACACGCTCCTTGTGAGTTCAGAGAGGAGCTGAAGTGGGGCAGGGAGCAGAAACCAGAGTTTCTGTCTTGTTCCTCTGTGTTTACAGCTTCTTATTTCTTATTTTTAAGGGTGCATAGGCTATGCAGGGCATACTTCAGCACGTGGCATTCTTCTCTCCCTAAAATAGCATGTCAAATTGTATTCTTGGATGCCTTAATAAAGGCTTCCAGCACCATTTCAAATGGGCTGACATAGCTCTCCTGACCTACAGATGTTTTTCCTGTAGGGTACTGGTCTCTTGTAGGTTTTGTATGATGACTGAAAGCCCTGTGTCGATGTCTTGAAGGCTTTAGGATGTATTCAGTGTCACTCAACATTCATATTTAGATACCAAAATTGTTCTTTGACTGTATTGCTAAGGGACCATTTTCTTATTTAAATATTACCTTCCTGTACCAGCAATTTTTCAATAAAGCCAAACAATTCAGTTCAAATGTGAACCCACTGCTGTGAACCTTGTTATAAGAACATACAGCCAGGGCTCTTAAGCAAGCACCCTTCCACAAGGTACCACCCTTAGAACTAAATGGTGCTGTGGGTGATTCTTCAAGTCTGTCCTGGCTGAACTAAGAGACAATTTCTGTTTTTACATCAGTGGCTATGAAGTTTGGAGGATAATCAAATCCTTTGTTTGCAAGACAAAATATCAAAAGTCAGTCAGTTCCCTTTTACATTTATTTCTTATTTTTGTAGATGTGAGTACTAAAAAAATCAAGACCAAATTTGGCTGGGCATTTTACCTGTGGGTTGTCTTATGTAGGTTATTTGCTCTTTCTTAATTGTGCTCTGTGCTTGGTTACCTAATTTACATGTCAATAAATTTATTGGCAGCAGAAGCCTCTCCAGCAGCAACAGCAGACAAGTGTTGCCTGGCTCACAGTGGATTCTAAATAATGTATACACCTGATTGTGCATAACTAGCCTTGTTACATGTAAATCAGAATTGTGACAGGAGAAATGATCATTCTCCAAATGTTTGTGCAAACAAAAAAGGAGTCTCCAATTTGAAAATGAAAGATGCAACACTTCAGCTGTGGCTGCCTGACATTGGCCGCTTGGTGTGTTTTCTTCTCATTCTCGATAGCTGCTGCTTTTCATTGATTTGAGCTGCCTATATATTTTTGGCTCTGTTTTTCTTTTTTTTTTTTTTTTTTTCCTTTTTTTTTTTTTTTTTTTTTTTTTTTTCTTTTTTCTTTTTTTTTTTTTTTTCTTTTCCCTCTTTCACTGGCTATCTTGAATTACTTTAATTGACTTTTTGGGTTATGCTTCTGACTGGCTGTTTTATTTCCAGCTATCTTATTTCAGTTTTGAAAGTATCCTTGTAATATTTCATGGGTATTAAAGAAATGTTATGTCTAAGAGCTGATAGAGTGCTCTCTGAGCCAGTACAGCGCTGTCTTTGCATTTAACCACTCATTTTGCCTTACATGGTATCCCAGTATAAATTTTTAAATTTATTATTATTCAATTTTTAAATATTTTAAATATTTAAAAAGGTAACTTGCTCTTGATCTATACTGGTGCAATTGAGAAAAGAGCGTGGAATTGTAATATGTCAGTGTGTAAGTCCTCCAAACAAATATCTGGTCTGGGAAAAAAAAAAGGTTGGAATTTTTTGGAGGAGTTTGAATTGGTTTGCTTATTTCCTAGCTGAGGTTCAGTGGGATTTCTGCATCAAGAACTACACTGCGTTCTCTAAAAATTCGTATAGAAACATTCCAGGTAGATTTCTGACCCTCTGGAGTAGATGGCATTGGCAGTAGCCAGAAATTCACCATGTGTGCAGCCACCACACAACACAAGTGAATACATATGCATGCAAACGTTTATTATTATTAGTACTCCTTTCGCACCAGATTGTTAACACTAACTAGCTGATTGTTCCAATAAATTTTTGAGGCTTTGCTACTGCCCATTTCTCTTTGGTTTTCTGATCATGGCTGGAAGAAAATCTTAGAGAAGAGTGAGACTTCCCAGGGAGCGTCAGCTCCCTCAAGCGTGTGCAGAGGCAGACATAGAGGAAAAACATCAGCCTCAAGCGTGATGCTGATACCTCACAGACACAACTTGTGCTTGTCTGGGAAAGCAGCTCTTGTCCACATGTCCAGTACACAGAAAGACAGGTCAGCTTCAGTCCCCTGTGGCCTGATTAGCTTGAAACTGAAAAGCAGTGTTTCAGTAACGGCAGCTAGAAGGTCACAAACACTGCACTTTGGTGTAACTTAGTGCCCATAGGTGGTCAGAGGAATCTGAGTATTTATTCCTTAAGACAACTGTGTGAAAGCCAGCTCTGTTTTCCTGTAAACTGGAGCAGTAAAGTAGTTTTCACATAGTCCAGGCGGCTGTCAGGCAAGAAATTGCAGCTGTCTCAGCAAGCCATTTGGCTGTAACACCTCAGTTTTAGTGTACTTTCTAATCTGGATACGGCAGTGAGGGTGAAATCATTGCCTGAGCCAGCTCTTTGTGCTTTGGCCCTGTTCAAACCTACCATATAAACACAGAAAATTGAACTATAAATGCATAGATTTGCTTGACTGATCTGTGTTTCAAAAAATGAGAAAAGTAATCCTAAACAGATAGTCTCAAAATTAATTGCCTTTTTTTTCCCAAAATGATATGACTTCAATAAGCTTACCAGAGTAAAAGGTTTCTACTGAACTTTGAAAAACCAGTGTTGCAATATTTGCAGTTAATTTGGCATACTCTTTTCTGATTTGTTTTCCTCCAGCTTTAATTGATAGAAAAACTTGTCAGAAATAATTTTTCGTATGCTATTCCTTTGCACTGAAAATTTTTTTGCTCTGTCTTGAAGTATTAAAAATGCATTGCATCTAAAATCAATACCAACTTTTAAATGGGTACCAAATCCTAGGAAAAGGTTTCAAATTATCTGTGCACTCTCCTCTCTCTGGGAAAAATAAAGGTGACACTTTTCAGTCTTTTCCTTTGCAATTGCATTAGGGATTAGGGTAATGAGAGCTAGCATTGCAGACTGTGAAAATGTGTTAGTTTTGACTAAGGAAACAGTATGGAAAAACAAATTAAGCAGCAAAGGGAATAATTGCTGAAGTCATGCACTGGAACTCCCTGCTATCCAAACATGTTTCATTTTTCTTTTTCTAATTAATCATATTAAACTAGCAATATCTTTATTTAAATACATAATTTTTAAAAAAAGGATTAATTTGTGGCTCTACCTGGTTTATACTCAGATGAGTCCAAGGACAGGATTTGGACTACAGCTGAAATGTCTCCACACCTACCTCTGCTGTCTTCTAGTGGGTGTAAATAATCTGCATGGAAGCTGTTCAAGCTGAGTTCCTTCAAACATCACAGCTGAATTGGCAAGCATGCTGACAGAGGTATTATGATTTCTGGAACCATATCCCTTCCCTCTGCTTTCTGGACCCACTTTATGCTAAGATGGGACCAAGGGCTTCACTGCTCCCTTGTGATAAGTGTGGGTCTTTCAGGACACTCAGGGGGTGATGGATCTCAACTTTATTTTGGTTGGGGATTGATAAATTTAACAAAGTGTACCCTTAAATAACTTCTAGAATGAAAATGAGTTTTACCACTTTTTTCTGCTTTTCTTTTTTAAATCTGTTCTAAACAAAATCCTGTTCACAGTGCTTCCAGAGTTGTTGCTTGACCTGAGTTCAGCTGTGTGAGAAGTCGTTAGATCTCTGCTGAAAGGCCTTGCCACTCAACAATTTCTCAATAGACAATTGCCCACGGTACTCAGTCATGGAGAAGTACCAAGAGCAAATGAGCAAATGAGCAGAAGAAAGCCAGGAAATAAACGAGATTGGGCTACAGAAAGTATTTAGCTGAGCTGTATTTTTGTGAATAATCAGCTTCAGGATTGATTAAAATCATTATTTCCAGGAGAATTACTATTTTTGTATAATTTAGGCATTTTAACTTATTTTACAGAAAATAACCCAAATATTATCATAGGATTATAGAGTGGTTTGTGTTGGGAGGGACCTTAAATATTCTCTGGTTGCAATCCCTGCCATGGACACAGACACTTTCCACTAGACCAGGTTGCTCAGGGCCCCTCCAATCTGTCCTTAAACACTTTGAGGGATTTGGCATCTACAGTTTCTCTGGGCAGCCTGTTCCAGTGTCTCATCACCCTCACAGTAAAGCATTTCTTCCTAACATCTAATGAAATCTACCCTCTTTCAGTTCAAAGCCATTAGGCCTATCACTACATGTCCTTGTAAAAAGTTCCTCTCCAGATCTCTTGCAGGGCCCTTCTAGGTATTGGAAGGTGCTCTAAGGTCTCACTTTCTCTTCTCCAGGCTGCACAGCCCCAGCTGTCTCAGCCCGTCTGCATAGGAGAGGTGCTCCAGCCCTCTGGACTCACTCCAACAGGTTCATGTTTTGTGCTGGTGGCCCCAGACTTGGGTGCAGCACTCAGGCTGGGTCTCAACAGAGCAGAGCAGAGGGGCAGAATCCCCTCCCTTACCCTGCTGACCACTCTGCTTTTGATGCAGCTCAGGCCATGGTTGGCTTTCTGGGCTGTGAACGCACATTTTTGGCTCACGCTGAGCTGCTTGTCCATCCACATCCCCAAGTCCTTTTCCCCATCTTAGCTGTCCTCCTTTGGATGCTCTCTAATAGTTTAATGTCTTTATAATATTTTGGCACCCAGAACTGCCACCAGCACTGGAGGTGAGGCTGCCCCAGTGCAGAGCAGAGCAGGACAATCCCCTCCCTTGCCCAGTGGCGATGCTGTGCCTGATGCCCCCCAGGACACTCTTGGCCCTCCTGGCTGCCAGGGCACTGCTGACTCATGTTCAACTTGCCACCAACCAGGACCCCCAGGTCCCTTTCCCTGGCACTGATCTCCAGCCTCTCATTTCCCAGTCTGTCCATACACCCAGGCTTGCCCTGTGCCAGGTGCAGGTCTCTGCAGGGTCTCTCTGCCTTTGCACAAGTCCAGATAGACAGGGGTCAACAGAAAAGCAATGTTATTTTCTATCACACTCTCATAAAGTGTCTCAGGTTCAAACACAGTAGTAACGAATAACTAGTAGACTTTTTATTATGTAAGAAAATCTTTTCAGTTATCAGTCAGAATAGCTAAGCCTCTTTGCAGGACTGGGAAAATGAAGAGGCTAAACACACATGCTCTGCTATGGTTATTATCTTTCTGAGAGAAACGGAATAGAAAAGATTGTGACACAAATAAGTCCACCGCATTTTTCCTGAGCTACGGTAAATACAGACTGTGTCAGAGCCCACATAATGGTTCTGCCCTCAGGGCACAGAAGTTTTCATATGTCTATCCTTTTCCAGTCTGTAAGTAATGGAGAATAAGACCAACTTTGTTAGCTCTGTGCCCCCTACATCATATTATAATGGTTCCTCCAGTAAAGAAATGTCTTAAAGATGGTGAGGCTCTAGAATTGGGGAATAGGAAAGAGGTGGATTTTTTCTAGTGTTTGACAACTCTTCTAAACAAATGCACTTTGAGCTCGGACAGAGGCTAAGAGCATCCAGGAAATTGGCAAAATGCTAGTGTTGTAAAGAGGGTTTTTCATTTTTTATTGTCACATTTTAGCAACCAACAGAAGAAGTAAGGCACTGCCAACACAGCAGAAGTCAGGAAAGGGAAGGAAAAGTCAAATCAGAAAAAAGGAAGCTTTCATCTGCTCCTTAGTGTCATTAATGGCCATCAAACTCCTCATCACCCTGGATGAGGCTGTGTCTCCCGATGTTTACAGTAAGCCAAGAACCATTTTGAGGAACAGAGAGCAGGATGATCAGTTCAGTTCAGCATGGGTACAAAGAAGATCCATGGTCTAATGCTTTTTCATTTTTAAAGGCAGGTACGACATCTTTGTTCCCTGAATTGTGTGTATTTGCTATGGGCACAAAAATCTTCTACTGAGTTCCAGCATGGAACAGAAAGGCAAAGAGAACATGTCTGACCCATTTTGTCGCATTCATGATCTGCTTTTGCACGCAACTTTTGGCAACTGCAGAATATGTATGGATCATCCTCCAAATACAGTGTTTAGATCAGAAAAGCTTTTATAGTTAAGGATTTATTTGAAAATCAGCCTATCAAAATCATGTTAAATTTTGAGTTTTCTTTAGGTCAGTATCAATCACTGAGAGGATAAAGAAAGAGTAAGAGGAAAGCTAAAAAACATAGAGGAGGTCTCGAGGAACTCAAAAAGGTAATAGGAAACTCTAGAAGTACAAAAAAAGGTATGGTCTTTGCCTCTTTATGGGCAAGACACATCTTGCCCTTCCTACACCTTGTTCAGACTCTCTTTGTTTCCATCAGTGGAGCACCTATCAGTGCTGTCCTTTGGGAGAGGCAGCCCATATGTTCTGTTTTTCTCTGTTACAGCTGTGAAGTGTATTGACCCGTGGTTTCCTTACATACTTATCAACTTTCTTGCAGTCTAATGGGAAATTTCCATGAAAGATTTGAAGCATGATAAAAGGGGTATTCTTTTTCTTCCCATTGAAATTGAGTAAGAAAGCAAAGGGTAGCAAGAATGCAGTTAATGCTGCAGGGTCTTTGAAATGTATTCTGGGGCGACATTGCCATGAAAATTAAGTCTTGTACATTTGTTTGACTGATCAGATAACTTTAAAATCAAGTATGTGTTATATATATATTTGTAAATATTGCTAGAATAAAAATTCCTAGAGACGAGATTTTTTTCTTAAAAGTAGTAAAACCAATAATGATTTTGGCCTTCTCCAGATTATGCTACTTTGATTATTACTGTGTAACTATTTTTACCTGGGAATTAATTTACACAGTTAATCATTATTTACCTCCAGTTACATCTGCAACTACCACTGTACATAGGAACTCACTATATATTTTAAGATAATTTATCATTTAATTTGCAACTCTGGAAAAGCAGTTGCAATGCTTTGTTCATGAGCTTTTTTGAGAGATAAAATGTTCTGTTTGCTCAACTAAAACTAGAGGTTTTAAAGCTAGGTGTTATCTGAGCATTAGTTTATAATTTTCAAATTGATCATATAGTTGAGTCCAGACCTGAACTTTAGCTTGTTAAATGTTTAATGTCTTAGATCCCCTACTCAAAAGTACTATCTTTTGGCATATGAATCAGTATTTTAGTCACCTACATCCTACGGGGAGGAAAACAACAACCTGGACTTTTATGTGGAGGTTTCAACAAAAGCCATGTGCAACATTCGAAATGTCTCCAGTCTTGGCCATGGTTTAGTTCTCTTTCTGTGTAATCAGTTTCTCTCTGGGAGCCAGAACTCACAACATAGTAAAGTAAAATATTTTCAAAGCATTGTAATGTTTTGAGTGTCAGTAACCTTGCTTGATTTAGGCAACTGTTCACATTCTGAAGTTCAATATCTCAAAAATTCATTAGCTGTTAATTAACTCAAGCATTCTACTTTTGATAACCTACAGTGCTTGATATAATAAAACAGAGAGAATTGTGTTAATCATTGAAATGTCCTATAAATTGACACTGTTGCATATTAAACACAGCAACAACATTTGGCTCAGGAGAGCTACTTCGTAAATGTCTGCTATAGCCTTTGGTTACTGAAATCCTAGATTGCCTATGTATTTGCATGAACTGTTGATTTCAGAGCTATAAAAGCTTCCATATACTCACCATTTGTGCATATATTTTTCTCACAACCTCAAAAAAGCACTCCTGATACAGGAGATTTCAGTCATACAACATAACATTTAACTCAATAAAACATCATGTAAGCTAGAAAGTTCTGGCAAATAACCAGTATACCTTCTGTTTTACTCTTAGGTTCAGCAGAGGGCTCTCTTAATTGAAAGGGGTGAACAGGGCTTGCCTGGATGAGTGTCTCCCTTTCTGGCACTGCTACTGATTCCAGTACTCTGAGTTTTGTGGAGAGACTTTGGTGGGCTTTGTTGAACTGGGTCTTAGTGGACAAGATGGTCTGTGCATCAGCTATTCCACTTTGATAGAAATACTCATACTTAAAGGACAATAACAACATACATACCTTAGACAAACGTTTGCTCAAAACTATTTATCCCTCGTTTTCTGTGCATGCAGACTATAAGTACTGCCAAAGTTCATTAAAAAGCTCTCTTATTTTGGCTAAACGCACTTTTAATCAAACACCATTAGTGTTTTTATCTTTTGGAAAAAAAAAGGCAAAACAACCCCAAAACAAGCAAAAACAAAACCCAAATCAACTTTCAAGAATGTTTTTAAAAGTATCTCCATCCAAAATACTTTTTTACAGTTAAGTCCTTCTTAGATGTCAAAACATTCCAAGCTCAGATGTAATTACTTCTGTCTCCGCGAAAGCCTCACACACTTTAATTTCTCTGTTTGGATGCTCTCCAGTGTTGTCTCAAAAGAAATACGGGTTTTCCGTGTGTTTATTAGTATTCTAACAATCTACTATGAAATTGTAATAAATAAAAAAAACCAAATGGCAGTCTGGCTGTTGCTCACATTTACCATATGCAGAATGTCATACAGTCCCAGCTCATGCTGCTGTTTAAGGTAGCTCCTACCTTCAGGGAAGTTCTGCTCCAGGGCAAACTGAAAACATTGCTGTAAATCCGTGCTGAGAGCTCTGTTTACTGATTTTCCAATTCTAATAAGGAAGCAAGCTCTAGTAAGTGGAAAAAGCCAGACTATTATGCTATGGAAGATTTTATACTGAATATTTTAGAAGGGGCTTAGAGAGTTGGGTGCCTAAGCTCCCTTTACCTGCCTCAGGATATTGCACGCACCACTGTGTGTGAAGCAGAGAGCACCCTATCTGCTTGACACAACTTTAGTTTCCCTATTGAAATATGGAAATGTAGGATCAATTTCCAAGGATGCAGTAGCTATTTCCCTTTAAATACACCAGAGCAGAGGACTGATGTGTAACAACTCTGAAAAAAGAAGAAGTAGTTATGTTGCTTGCTGCTGATGTTGTTAGGGCTGGATGGCGCCAATTTTGAAAGTAGCTGCAGTTATCTGCAAATAAGTGCAATTCTTAGGTTTGAGCAGGACTGAAGCAGACTGTTGACTGCAGTGAACTTAGCAGTATTCAGTACTATGGCCTTAATTTTGGGGCTGTTTGTGTTTTTTTTTTTTTTAAGAATAGGAACATTTTTATTAATTATAATCCTGTTATCGGATAATTTATTTTGCAATGAAGTCCACAGGCAACTACAAATTTGTCTTTATAAAGTTTTCATGACAACACACAAGTTATGTATTTAAAGATTATATGTTTCATCCAAAAAATACTGTGAAAAAATGTAGTATTTTTCTTTGAAATTTTTCAACACAACGTGAATATTAACCAAGAAAATGCTATTAAAGAATTCAGTTTGCTTGACATTTTTCACTTTGGTCAAACAAACAAACAAAGTCCTAAGCAAAAAAGAAAGCAAACCTTTGTGTTTCTCACATTTCCTTAAAAAAAGAACTAACCAAATGAAAACCCCCAAAAATTTATAATACCTGTAACCTTTGCTTTCTTCTCATTAAAAGAAAAAATAAATACAGGGAAAAAAAAAAACAAAAACCCAGAGCAGGAATAGAAATGAGAGATTTCTTTTTAGTTTGGAGAAGATAGAAGTAAAAGCCGCAAGTGAATTTTGAAACATTGGAAGCAGTAGCAATACACTTAGTCAGTTAATATTTAGTATTGGGACTTTCCTGAAAAAAATCATATGAAATCTTTCCATTCACCAGTATTTGAAACATTTATAGTTTTGAGTAACTGTAGTGCAAAAGAGAAATTCTAACTGTAGGAGGCAAAATGCAATGTACATATAGCCTGTTGAAGTTAGTTAGAAGCTACATTTCTCTTGAGGTAAAATACAGCTTAAAATTGGTAAATAATTGTGATTTTTTTAGGTTTTTACTTCCAATTTTCATTGACATATTTTTTTTAATTATATGAAGCTTAAATCAGAACTCACATGGTGTTTGAAGTTAAATGAGATGTTCTGGTTTTGCCAACAAACTACTTTGCCATTTTTCAAGGGATCTGTATTACTGGTGATTAATGCCATGTTAGTTCCTTGATAATGACAATAAATTTCAGATGTAGATCTAGCTTTATTTCAGGCACTCTATGTTAGCACATATACCTGTCTGTCACCAACAGTCATTCTCAAAGACAAATGCTTCAAATCCTCCATATATCTTAACTCTTGCTCAGAAATATTCAAGAATTTCACTAGACTGCTTGCAATTCCATTCAAATCACAATTCCAAGACCCTTGGAGTCAAAGTAATTACTTACCACTAATAACTGTGGAGATCTACTAGTTTCCAATGTGCAGAAACAACACCAGCAGGGATATTTAAATCAGTGGCCCTACCTTCTTCATGCAGGACTCTATTTTCAAGAGTCAACCTGGTACACTGAGTCAGCACGCAGGAAATGTAACATTTCTGTTATACATTTATGATGAAAAACTAGATTTTCTATTCTCTTCTTATGGTAGGATAGGATTCATCTTGTTGAGGCAGAAGTTCACTGCTTTTTGTCTTTAAATATGATACATGTGAATACATTTCTAAAGGTTTATATTGGAGCCTAGTGAGGCAAGTTTCATTTTTCATTTGGACTTTGTTTTGGTTTTTTCCCCCTCCTTTTTTTTTTTTCTTAACAGCAATGTAAGTTAAGCAAGGACTTGCACAGTCTCTTTTCATGGCCAGAATATACTCTGTGTAATTCAAGCTGCTACAAAACTTTAGTAAAGCTTTTTGGAGAGTTTGTAGAAATTTGACATATGCCTCTTAGGGTAAAAGCAGGAGTAGTGCTTTATTCAGACCTTTGCACATTCTTCCATCATTTGTACTTCCTTTGGCTTCATTCTGGGGCCCTGTGGGGGAGCTATAGGATAGCATGGGGAAATCAATGCTACTGTGAATAGTTTTAGTGGTGGCTATTGCAGAATTTATTTGGGATGATAAAAACAGGCATATATACCTCAGGCACTGTTTCCCAGCTATGTAGAACTGAAAGATTTTCTAACCTTTCTGGAAAACAGAAGCAAAAAGCCTGAAGACAACCTAACACAATACAGAGAAGAGTAAATTTAAATAATTGTTTCTTAGATTTTTCTTGTTTTGTTTTACATTTTGTAGCTGTTTTTCAGACTGTCATTTGGTCTCCAGGGAATAATCAATGATTTATAGGCTAAAGAATAGGATATACTTTTATAACTAATATACTACCGACAAAAAATATAAATCAGTTCTTCATAATGCTTTAACTGTGCCCTGAAATAAAAGGTAAGAACCAGGTAGCTGTTTTGGGGGCTAAAGAATCACTGAAGTAATTAGTCTAGGCTGTAAATATCTACATGGTGTCTGTGGTTAAACTCTCTTTGAACAAGTCCAACTTCATGTGACTGAGTGGCAAAGACCCAAGACAGCAAAAATGAACTCTTTTCTTTTTTCTTTTCTTTTCTTTTCTTTTCTTTTCTTTTCTTTTCTTTTCTTTTCTTTTTTTCTTTTCTTTTCTTTTCTTTTCTTTTCTTTTCTTTTCTTTTCTTTTCTTTTCTTTTCTTTTCTTTTCTTTTCTTTTCTTTTCTTTTCTTTTCTTTTCTTTTCTTTTCTTTTCTTTTCTTTTCTTTCTTTTTCTTTTCTTTTCTTTTCTTTTCTTTTCTTTTCTTTGAAAAATAGCAACTCAATAAAAATGGACAAAATGCCAAACCAAAAGTAAACTCAAAGGAATCTCTAAGGAAAATCTGAAAAGGCTAATTAAATCTAGTCCTATAGTGCTGAGCTAGATTCTGTGTTTCTTCACACTACTTGGCTCTACTGATGTATGGGGAGAATTTGTCAGGTGCCTGAAAGGGTGAACGTTCTCTTTCTGCATTACGGTTATACAAGGTGGAAGGTGTCCCTGCCCGTGGAAGGGTGGTGGAACCAGCTGACCTTTAAGGTCCCTTCCACCCTAAACCATTCTGTGATTCTGTGTTTCTGTGAAGGTTGAAAGAGTGGAAGAGTGGATAGGCCACCTCTGACATCTGCTTTGCTGCCAAGGCCAGTAAAATACCTTGGAATGAAAACATTTGTCTGTGAGCTTGAGTGTTGCCAAATCCAATCCGACAAGACCTAGGTAGAAAACATATCTGCTATATTTGTGACCTTTCATATACATTTATATCCAAGCAGCAAATTCAGAAAAATGCTGTTTATTCATGCTGCATGCAAGAAGATGGCAAAAATTGTGTGAAATTATTGGTAAAGATAAAAGAGGTAAAAGAGGTAAAACAGTGAGTCAGTCATCTGATCAAGAAACATATCAGAAAGCAAGACTAAGGGTTTAGATACTAAGAAGATGTTTGCTAATTGATACTAACCTCTGCAGTGTCATGTAAGCCTGGAAGCACGTTTATTTTCAGTTAAACAGAAGCAGAAGGAATTATGCAAACCCATCTTCCTTGGAATATGCATGATCAATTACACAATCAAAGTATTTTTTATAGAATATCTAAAGAGTTTTAAAGGTAAAAATTGTCATGTGTTGTCTTAATTCCTAATTACATTTTTTGTATAAAATTTTCTTCACATGCTGTATCAGATGCAACAAGATATTTTGGTACCTGCTCTCTTACCTGCAACCTACCTACTTCTCTGGCTGCTGCTCTTGCCTTCTGCTTCAAGCTGCCTTTGCCAACAAACTTCCCATCGTTCTCCCTGGACTGCTGCAAAACAGGCAGTCACAGCCACAACTGCCTTCAATTAACTGCCTTCCTCAGAAATCCTTGGGCTTTGTTAGCCCTTTGCCTAGTTATGGATTTTTCATTTAAAAATTAGTTTATTTTAATAATGTCACAGAAGTTCCACTATATATATATATAGGGAAATTATTATTTTTAAAGAGACCTAAACTCCAACACAAATAGAGAAGCCTGGACCGTACTTGTGACAAGATAATCTATGAATGTACATGAATGAGAAAAAAAAACCTCTCATACAGAATATATAAAGACATAAACTCAGCTTTCATGCTTTCAAATATTTCACAGGTATTACCTAAGAGTAAGGAAATTAAAAAAAAAACCAAAAAAAAAACCAAAAAAACAAGTTACAATTAAATGTTGGGGTTTTTTTCACGCCTGATAATAATAATGTTGATTTTATATCACATAGTTCTCAAAATTGCATCTTTGTATTTTCTGAGAAGCAGAATGATTATAGCTTTGACTGTGATGCAGGCTGTTGTGACTGGTTATATGTATTTTCTCCTTTGGCTAATTTGCAATTTTTAGCCTCTGCTATTTGGAATTCTCACTGGATTTCTGATTGAGCCTTCTCATCCTAAACATCCGTGGGTTGCCAGGTGTTCCAAAATGATCTTTTGGAACAATATCAAGCTTATTTCCTGACAAAAGCTGATAATACCTGTCTGCATTTCTTTCAGGTTTCTGGTTCCTTTCTTGAGATTAAAACCTACCTTCAAATTGATTTTTTTGCTTGATTTGTTCCTCTGGTTGGTTGGACACAAGGCAAGAATCCTCTGTAAAGCACCAGTGCAGAAAAGTGGGAAGAATACAGCAATTTTGTCAGGTAGCACCTTCAATGAAGCACTGAGATTTAGGAGCAAGAGTCAGCCTTCTTGATCATGCCTCCATTTTCTCTCATTGCTTTGATTTTTTCCCATGAATGACCAACACATTTCCTTATTTTTCTCTCTCTTCTTCTTACATCCTCAAGGAGAATCTGTGAAGAGAATCAGGCATTTCCTTTCATCTCTGAAGGCCTCTCAAAATCATGTGGAGGAAGTACTTTTTTCCTGTGGATGAGTGAATATATTTACTGTGATTAAATATCATTCTCTAGTAGAATCCTGCTTGGTACAGAGTGTTTAGTAAGGACAAAGGAAGTACAAGAATAAACAGTAAAAAAAAAAAAAACAAACTGTGCTGGACTGCAATTGTAGCCTCTTTCTCACAGTTCTGGGCTGGATGTCTCAGTGGCTGATTCACTATATCCTAAAGCAGGTAATTGCTTTTCCCAAAAGTGGTGCACTGTTAGGAGTACTACTGGCTGCTTCTCTGAAAAGGGCTCATAAATGCAAACATCATAAGAGGGATAAGAAAAGAGGGCCTGCCTCCCTTCTAGCAAAATTTGGAATCTGTCTCATGAATTTTTACTCACTTGCTTGCTATTAAGTGCTTCCTTGCCCTGTGAGTTCTTCAGTTCTTTTTTTCCTCACTGCTCACACCATGGTGTGCAACTCCTCCCTTTCTACTCCCTTACTCAGTCTCGATGGACAGTTAAATGCGTAGTGTAGCTCTGGGAGAAAAAGTCTTGTCTGGAAGCAAGAATTCTCATAATTTATGACAACAGTCAAAACTTCAGGCACAGTGGTTTCAAAAGCCTTTGCTGATAAAAGCTCTCACTTACAGTAAAGTCTGACCTGTACGAGTAGTACAGTGAATTTTGGAGCTTTGCTTCCATGCCTGAAGGGTACTGCAAATCGGAGGCTTCTGAGAATTTAAAGACATGATGACTTGTGCCAAGAGACTAGGTTTCTGCCATTTTTGGATAAAATTCAACTTTTTGTAAAATGTCAAACCTCATAAAATGCCAGACAGAAAATATTTTGATGAAGTCAATTGACATGTTAAGAAACTGAATACTTCTTTGAACAGTTTTTTTCTTTCTCAATAAGAATGTACTTTTATGAAATGACTTGTGGCTGTCATAAAATGTTTAGTAGGGAATGTACTGAGATATCTGGTCAAAGGCAGTTGTGTTCATCTCATTTTTCTGGGATGATGGGAAGAGGCTGGTGGCGATGCCTTGTTTCTTTACTCTCTGTAATTCCTTGCTTGCCTGAGCCAGACTCCACTGCAGTGGAACTACTGGACACCAGCAGCCATGGGCATTTAGGACTGTTAGGTGCAGAAGAATTCTTCATAATTCACATGAAGAAGTACTTCCTCAAAATAAATAAAGCAGAATGGGTAAAAAAAAAAAAAATAAAAAAAAGATCCTGAAAGGTATTTCTTCTAGCTGTTCTTCCAGTGGGGGAGTGTTGCCAGTTTAATGATGGACTGTGCTCTGAGTCACCTGTCGGTGGGCCCAAACAGACACAAAGGAAATTTGCTACACACTTTTGTTAAAAACTGAAACACCCTGTTTCTTGCATTTCATTATTGCAGTTGGCAGCCCCTAGGGTGTCTGGAATTAGGTGTAGATACCTTCACACCTTTGGTGTAGTACTATTTACTCTTTTCCTAATTAATCTGCAAGCAGTTTGTACTATTTCAGTGAAATGTATTTTTCTGCCAGGGCCTACAGACCTAATCTTAAAAGCTTTCTTTTAATATTCACATTGACAAGATGTTATTGTAGTCGTAATTCTTATACAGTTGCCTACAATTTTTCTGATCCTATTTATGCTCCAATGCATGGCTATATTCCACAGTTTTTAAACGTGGTTCTGTAATTTTTGTCTTGATTCCAGAAGCTGTCAAAAGTGAAAGATACATGCAGTGAATTAGATATTAGACCTTAAAACATAAACCTCAAAAGCTGCCTGATCTCTTAGTGTTTGGATGTAAATATCAAGGCTAAAAAAACCCAACAAAGCAGAATTGTTTCCCTCCTAAGAATAACTCAGGACTTGCACTGAGAGTCATGAGATGGCTATGAATTTCCCCACCTATTTTATCTATCAGGCCTAAAACAAAGGAGGGCAGGAATGTCCTCAGTTCACTCCTCCATGGCTAGAGAAGTCACCAGGAATACAGGGGACAAAAAATGAAATGCCACAGGTGCTTGAGGGGACATAAAGATTGGGTCATGTTTTTCACTATAGTGCCCTTAATTCCAAGTAATGTGGTATTTCATGGTTGGCATTCTCTCAGCCTCTGTTACTGAAACTATTGCAGGTCACATGAAAAAAATTGCATATTTATTTTCAGAGTGAAAATAGTATGGGTACTTTGGTAGTAAGGGTATTGGGATGCTTATTCAATAATGAAGGAGACCTTGGTTTCTGTTCTCTGTTTCAGGTAATTTTAAATCTTTTTATAGAAAACATAAAGAAAAGACCTGGTGAGATGGAGAAATGGGTCTTGATCTCCTGACAGTCTGCAGCCATGTGACTGAGCTTGAATGTTGGAGAAATAACCCATCATGAAAGAGAAAGATTTGAAAGTAACTCAGAACTGTGGAAATTGCTTTAGCCACTAGGGCATTATTCCAAAGAACAACCCACACCAATCAAACTGGTTTGTATATCCTTAGTGATGACACTTGTCTTAACTCAGGTCTTTGATTGTTAAAAAAACTCTGTGCATACATAAAATATTTTGTTAATAAGCAGAGCTGATAGCCATAAGGAAACATAGTCTTTAACTAATTTTGGTTTAATGCAAAATTCTGTTTCCCAAGATAGGAAATAGGGATGAAGCCATGCCTCCTCGTTTCCTCCTTCCTCCATTTTATTGAGAAAATTTTGAGCTGGACAAACAGCTTTACTGAGACACTAATGGCTGAATGCAGAGAGCAGCCTCATCCAGGCACACGAGTCTGCAGGAAAAGATAGGATGAGTTCCAGACACTGAAGCTCTTAAAACTGTCAGACTCTTGACAAGTGATTTCAGTGCCTGATCCTGCTGCATGTGAAGTGATGCTTTAATTTGCAATTGAATGACAAAATCCTCAAATCATCCTTATCTCTTGAGTAATTGAAGAAAGACTCTGCAGTGTAAAAACTCATTATGATTCTTCTGTGTCATTTTGCACCTTTTGAAAGGAATTTGTTATCATTACATCGCTCTCTGGCATATTTTTATTAGCACTGAGCTGGAAAATATGAGATGCACACCTAGATTATGTGCTTGTATTTACAGATGAAATGGAAGATTAAAAAGAGAATTCATATTGCATCTGTGCTAATTCCGCAGAGCCTCTCTGCCATTGATCTTTACACTTTATAATAGTTTCTTTCAAGCTCTGATGAGAAAATAAAATATGACCATTCTTTGTCTTATTTGTTGCTGTCCATACCAGAGAAAGAGATTATTTTATAGTCATTTTACAAGTGGAGATTAATCTAATGAAGTAATTAGACTAAGTTAAGATAAAATCTTAGATGAGAATCTTTGAAATGGGAGACAGAATATTTTTTATTGTCTGGTGTGCATCTCTGCATTTCCTGGAGCTGTCTGCACATGCTAGATGAGCACTTTCTGCCATGTTAGAATGTAAAAGCAGAGCTGGAAACCTTTCTAGAGAATGATTTCTTTCTTTTAGGAATTTGAGAAAGGGACACTGGTAACTGAGATTTTTGTTTGTAGAGAGTAGATTGGGAGAGCTGGCAGCTCTTACAGAATTGTCTGCACATGCTAGATCCATTGATAGGCTATGAGTACTTTGTGCCATTTTGGCTAAGCAAAGGAGCATTCATGACTGCTTTATTTTTTTTTTCCCAGAGTATGTGAGAAAAATTAAGACATACCAGCATATTCTCTGCATTTTTTGTGATATAATTTTACAAGTCACCATAAGAATATAGTACACATAGAAAAGAAACCCACAAGGATGGGGAAAAAGGTAAGAAAGCATAAGGGTCTGAAGGGATCTGAGGTCTTTCTTCTGGAAGGGAATTATAATGGTGAAGCTCCAAGGCCTGATGTACCTCAAGTCTCAACCTGTGGTTAGATGCATCAAAGGATGGATTTAAAGGAGAATGTGTTAGCAGTGGAAGCATAGGAATCCCTTTGTGATTCTCTGGATCATGACCTGGAACAAGTCCCAGGCTGAGTTGTGTAGCTTTGGGGCAGAATACAAGCATATATTGGCTCTAAGGTATTTTATTCTCTTATTTTTTATCTCTTTCTATTTTTTATCTCTTTCTAACTGTTATCCTGTCTGCACAAAATGTTTGCACTGACCTCAGCCCCTAGACTGTCAAACTCCAAATATGTTCTGGATGAGTCCTGTTTTCCTTTACTGTCATTCTTCCTTGGAGATAAAGCAGTACAGGTCTTTATTTTAGTTTATAGTGATAAATTATGTATAGAAATGAGTGTCCCCACTTTTTCTGCTGCTTTTAACAATTAACTGTGATAAGTTTACACCACATTGTGTTGCTTTGTGATCGTGAGGTTGTCATGCAGTGGCTTCTCTGCATTCCTTAGGGAATTTGGTCTACAAGTCATCCCCTGTTCTGGAAGTCCGAGTGTAAAAGAAGTTTTGGTTTCTTTAAGAGTGGGATTTTCTTCGTCACAGGAACTTCTTCCTGGGTGACAGCGTTATTTCCATGTCTGTGCTGCATTGGTCTATTTACACTGGAACATAAAAGAATTAATCAAAAGCTAAAAATGTTGCAAGGTAATTCTTGGTTTTGGTCTTAAGGGTTTTACTTTTTAAAATTCATGACTACAAAAATCCAGGCTGTGAGCATGCAGCGTCTCCAAAATATTGGTCAGCAAAGAGGGGAAGCATTGGAAGGGAACAGGAACCACTTTGTGATCCGAGTGATGTTTATACTCTTTGTATTCCAGATGTTACGAGTCATGGGAATACAGTTTCTCTGTCAGTGAGTGAGACCTCTGTTGCTCCGGACTGAGGAAATTCTGCTTGGAAATACCCTGAAGCATGGCCAGTTCAGGACCCTACCTATGGAAATTGATGTCTTTGTAAAATTCCTTGTATGTACATTAGCTGGGGATTTGGTTTTACCTTATTTAGTGCTAGAAAAGGTTTTGTATTTGGGGATTTGATAATCCAGTTGAGAACTGCACCTTTTGACTTGCTGTTTGAATTTGTGTTAATTTTCTTTTCATGCTGTATAATCAGTTTTATTGATTGGGGGTGGCAGGTTTAGCTGTACATTAAATTTGAAAATAATGCAGACTAAATCAAATCAAATTAATTTCTCAATTCTTTTTTGTTTGTCTGGGGGTAAGCAGTATAATATTTGCCTCATGGGAGTGATAGGTCTCTGCACGACTGCCACAACACATAGTCTTTTTGGTAAATATGGATGGCTGGAAAGTGAACTAAACTTCAGTATATTGTTGAGCACAGACACATAATCTTTTAGAATTAATAGTTTCTGAAACTTGAATGATGGAGACTTTGGAAAACTTCCATTGTTTAACCCCAGCTGGCAACTCAGCCTCACGCAGCCACCTGCTCTCTCCTTCCCAACTGGTTGAGGGAGAGAATTAGAATAATAAATAAAAGAAAACTCCTCGGTTAGGTAAAAACAGCTTAATAGGTAGAGCTAAAGCCATGCACACAAGCAAAGCAGAGAAAGGAATTCATTCACCACTGCCCATGGGCAGGTGGATGTTCAGTCATTCCCAGGAAAGCAGGGCTCCATCACCTGTAACAGTGGCTTGGGAAGAGAAACACCATCACTCCAAATGTCCCTCCTTCCTTCTTTCCCCAGCTATATATGCTGAGCATGATGCCGTACGGTATGGAATGTTCCTTGGGGCAGCTGGGGTCAGCTGTCCCTGCTGTGTCCTCTCCCACTCTCTTGTACCACCCCAGCCTCCTTGCTGGTGGGGAGGAGTGAGAGAGAGGAAAGGTCTTGACTTTGTGTAAGGAGTCCTTACAGCTCAGCAGTCAGGAAAACATCTTTGAATTATCAACAGCATTTCCAGCACAAATACAAAACATGCTCCCATACCAGCTACTGAGAAGAAAATTAACTCTAACCAGCACAAAACCAAATAAGTCGTGAAATTTCACCCTTACATTTGGAGAAAGTGCTGCACGTATCTTTGTCTCATCAGTACAGAGCAGATATATGCCATCACCTTCAAATGATGGAGTCTTGAGAGAAATTGATTAAAAAGTTACCACTGTTACAATGTCTGGTTCCCAAGGTAAGTGGGATAGGAGACACAGTCTCTCCCCTCTGCCACAGTGATAATGTGAGAAGGATGATAAGCAGCCCTCAGTTCAGCTCTTCCGGGGCAAGATCAGATTCCCTGTAACTATCCGGTGTTGTGCTTTCAACCCCACTTCAGGGAAACTTGGGGGAAATGGTCATTCTGACCTGGTTCATGCATTGCTGACAAAGTTAATAAAGCAAATGAAGTTTATATATTGTTATTACTTCGTCTTTGAATAGTCTTTGCCTCTCAAATGCACAGTGATTTGGGTTGAATTTAAAGATGGGCCAAATTAATTAATAAAATTCAAAAATCTGACCTAATTACACAGCTGTCCTCAATTTGGGTGCTCTGCTAGAGCGTTCTTCTTGCAAGTGATTCCCTGGGCAACTGTATACCTGTGCAAGGTCCCCATGCTACATGCCTTAGATTGAATGATGTGACCACCTCTGCAGATGTGCTATAAGGATTGCTGAGCATAACTGGAGATAGATATGCCCCGCATGGGTGAAAAAGATATTTATTTCTATTTTTTTGAGCTCTTAATCCATCTTTTCATAGTTCTCTGAGAGTGTGAGTTGCCTCATGCCTAATAGCTGCTGTGGTACAATAAATAGTAAGGAGCTGTTGCTGCCGAAAGATTACAAAATTGTTATTATTCCTGAAAAGTTGTGGTTTTGAAAAAGCAAAGGCCAGTGGAGATATAATACATAGATATTGATAATTTAATTCATTTTTATGAACTTTGTTTCAGTCAGAGACAGTGACTTGAAAACTGCAAAACTGATGAAATAGCTGTCTTGCTGTATTTCCAGATTCATGTTTGTATACGAGGAGTATTGATTTATACCAAGAATTTCAGCCAGCCTCAGTCATGTTGTAGACCCTTCTTGTCACTCCGTAATGACTTTCTTATCACAGAGGACCAGAAGAGCCCTTGTCAGTATTTTCAGATAACAGTAGCCTCTGGTATGGTGGGTCACCAGCCAGCACTGCCTCTTCTGGGTGGTTCTGCTGTCAGCTTGGTTCTTCTGGAGTGTTTCTCATCCAAGCAGGTTGCAGATGCCTAAATCAATCAGGCATGGGCCCCTGCTCTGGTTATGGGCAGAGATCTTAGGGTCACTGATAACCTCAATGCACTTAATTTTTTTCCTCAGTGTTGCCATTTAAAGATGTCCTACTAAAATTTGGTCCCTGATGCAGCTGAAAATGGGCAGTGATGTTCCTCTCACGCTCTTTGCCACTGGAGCAGGACTGACAAGTTTCAGATCTGTTCACTTGTGTTGTCAAAATCTAGGTCACTCAGAGGTGACAGATCTGGCCAGTAGAAAGGCTGTGGAGGGAATGTTAAGGAATTAATTTTCAGTATGATTCTCTGCATAGGACAGTAACATACACAAAGATACATAATTGAGATATAAATAGAAATTATTTTGCTTTGTGTGTGACAGTGTATTCGAAAGCCCATCTCTTTTTAATGCATTAATATTTAATGTGCCCAGTTATATTTTAAGGGAATTTTTCAGGAGTTGTTCAGCAATCTGTGCTGTTGCACACCTGCCTGGCAGGCATCTCCTGCATTGACTGCTGGCCTCCAAATGATTTTCTGCACAGCAGAACATCTACTATCCAATCTACAGGACAAATCCAGGCTATTTCATGAGTAGGAGAGGATGATATAAAGAACATAGAGAGAAAAGTAGTGGTGTTTTCAAAAGGACCAAGATTTAATCTCAGTGAACTTAATGTCCATGTTTGGGGTTTCCCCTCTCAGGTAGACTTCTTGGCCCTCACTTACCATATTATATATTCATTGGACGCTCGCTAGCTTGACCTTAAGTCCAGACTCTAGCAACATGGTTTTGTTGAACTACTTGAGTATTTGGCCAGCTTGTCCAACATGCAGCAAATATTATAAAGTAGATTCATAACATCATGGAATTATAATTATGCAACTTGAGCTGGGAATATGAGACTCTGTTCTGGATGAAGTGCCTTTTTTGCTATCAGTATAATTATTCATCACATTAGATCTTCCATGTGGGTCAAGAGATTTAGTAGCAGCTTGATTCACAGATTGTCCTTATATTTGCACTCAGTTGCCATGACTCTTGTCAAGTCCAAGGAACAGAGATTTAGGCTTAGACACGGGAGTTCTCAGTTTTATTTCTGTCCTTGGCAGTGCCTTGGAAACTGAAATTATGACACTAACCTTCTGTCTCTCTGGTTTCCCTTCCCTCCCATCTTTATGTGCTTTGCAAGTTACCTGTGGCTTTGCACTCTTTGCAGTGGCCATTTCTGACTGGCATAGGAGGTTCCCCCAGGGAAGGACCTCTGGATGTGATGCTGTGAGGTGCCACGGCTCAGGTGAAAGGCTTGTGGGGTGTGGCAGGAATGGCTCCCCTCCCAGCATGGGGCTTGTGCTGTGGCTCTCACCACGTGTAACACGCACACAGTGTATAACTGAGAGAGAGAGAGAGAGATCTGATCCTGGCTGCTCTCACCTCCAAGGCACTAAGGTAATGTAAATAACAATCACAGGGTCTTTTCCTCGGAGAGCTTAAAAATGTGTTGCTTTAACACTGCAGAAGCTGACAAGAGTGTCTGTATCTTTGTTCTTGTGGCTTTGGTGTGTTGGATGAGGTTTACTCCTGGGACTGAAAAGATGGTTGAAAAGGCTTTTTTAAGGAGTTAGCTTCATAGGATTATTTTAATCACAATGCAGCTTTTAAAGTACACTGGTTGTATTTAGCATTTTGAATTATGTTTAATGATTTCTGTTTTCCTCCTGTGCATACTTATTTTCATCATGAGTTTTTCTCTGTATTTAAAGTGCCTGGGGTGTTTTCACAGACAGGTGCTACATAAATAAAGTATATTATTATTTTAATAAGCTGTGGCAGGGCAGCACTTAGAAAATTCCGTATGTTCATATTATCTTTTTAATTGTTCATATTGCCAGGATTTACCATTCAGGAAAAAAAAGGTAGACTAGAAAGCAACATCCATGTGGGGTAAGAGAACCTGCCACCCTCTTCCATATGCATACTGATGAAATATTTTCTCAAAGATATTAAAATAGATGCAGTAAGTTATACATACATACATATATATATATATATACATACTCATGTCTATACATATATATATCTCCAGTCTTTCTCTTCCTGTCTCTTACAATATTATGGAAAGGCTAAAGGGCAACAGCTAATTATTTGGCTGATAGGGGAGGCTTCAGGACTCTGGTGAGACCAGTTTAGTGATGGCAATACAGCCATGCAGGAAAACATTTTGAGCTGTGATCCAAATGTTTGTCCTGAGTGTACAGGAAAGAGTGTTACCATTGTGCCTTGCATCAAACACCTGAATCAAACAGTTCTGAAGGGTCAGAAATGTTCTGTTAGCTGATATTCTTCTGGTTATTTGTTATTGCTGCAAACCTCTGTACTTCCAAAAGCAAGCTGGTCTTGAAAGAAAAAAATACCAAAGTAAGGAGGGCTTGGAACTAGAGGATCTTTAAGGCCCCTTGCAACCCAAATCATTCTATGATTCTATGAATACTTAAAAGATGAGAAAAAAACCCTCACAAAGTCCTGTTTCCTGCTGGAATGACAGAAATCTCTCGAGAAATTCTGGTTTTCTGTGATTTCCAGCGATAAGTAGAAAGTTGTAGTGGTACAAAGCTGCAGGTGTCAGACTGCAGCAGCAGTCATTTAGCCAGAACCTCAGCTAAATGTCCTGGGGTTGACTCTCAGCTCCGCAGTGTCTGGCAGTGCTGGCACACCTCCAGCAACCACTTCAGTGCTGCTCTTTCTTTTTCTTCTTGGACCAGAGACTGATTCTGAGTGTATACTTTTATGAGTGTATAGTAGAAAGCAGTCAAGATCTAAACTGATGTCTCAGCTCAACCATAATTCAAATAATCATTCAGCTATTTAACTGTTGTAGACAATAACCATAAAGATGTTTTCTGGAGACAATCTATGATTCCTATATTGAGTTTCTGACACAGTCTGGGATTTTTTTTTATTTACACTGCTATATTCAGACCACATCCTGGTACTTTGGACACAGTACTTCTATTTTGCACATTGTGAAAGAGAAAAAGGGAATAGAGCTATTTAAATTTTATCCAAATCTATGTCTTTGGAGATCATGATTTGAAAACTAGTCAGATTTTACATGTAGCTTCTAGTGTAGTAAAGCATGCATTTAGGCACGCCTACACAGCAATTCTGTTCTACAGGAGAATGTTTTATTTCCACTGGAACTCTTTCCTTGCAGATTTACTTGTAGGCTTTCTTCTCTCTTCTTTTTTTCAGCCATCAGAATTTTTTGCATTAACTCTGTAATATTTACTGTGTAAAAGGTGCCTAAGGCATTTTGTTGTTTTTGCAAACTGAGATATGTGTTTTCACAAGAGAACAAGATTTCTTTTACTTGCTGGAAGATAGACTCCTGCTTGGAGACATTAGTCTCCTGCAGAAGGAGGTCAGCCCTGTCTGCCTGTTGATGACAGTCTGGCTGACCACAAAGGAAGAAAATGCATTGGTCTGTTAATTTAGGGACCAACAGTGATATATCACAGCTGTCTCCCAGCATTGGGGCTTAGTTTCCTTAATGAAACTCACCTTAACCTCTCACAAACATGGGAGAAAAATAGGAAATACAGGGTCCCACAGGAGTATGTCATATGGCTGGGACCTGGGGCAGTTTATAGTAAAATTTACAAGTAGCCTGAATGAAGGGTAGAATTCAGAATTTGAGTCTTATACTAAAAGAATTTTTTTTGTGAAATACAGGACTTTGGTAGTTGTTTAAAACGCTGAGTTAAGTTATGTTGATTGTTTTGTTTTCCTTAAGTTTAGAAAATATAGGAAAACTGAATATTTCTTGTCAGTATTATAAACCATTTTTTTAGAGATACAAAACCTCTTTTAGAGATTCAAAACGTTTTTGGAACTAATTGCTTGCATTATATTTCTGCCTAGATGCATTCTAAACAAATAATGGTTTAACTCTAGCTCTTATTATCCCAACAAGCTGGATATGATACACCTCACATACCAGAATATTGTATCTCTGCAGCATCTTATTGTTGGCTAGAGAAGTAGTCCAAATGCAGAATAAGAACAAAAAATGGTCATCACCCTGAGATTGCACTTGAGTGTAAGGTACAACTGGCAGATGCAGGCAGATGGGAAATGCAAGTGACTGTGTTAGTTAAGATGATAGTCAGGACCCTCAGCACAGCAGAAGTGTGACTGTCATTGTGTTATACAGGCATTGGGAAAGGCAGTGCTCCAAGGAGATTTGGAAAACAGCAATAAAACAGGTTGCAGATGTTTCTGAGATGCTAAAAGGGGAATGCGATGGAGCACAAAGGTGATTGTTTTAAAATTGAAGGAGAGTTCAATAGGGGCTGGCAGGAGTTCAGAACTGCCCAGCCATCCTATTCATTTTTGATGATGCAGAATGGGAGAAACTTGTTATCCAAAGGACCAGTTGCTATGCTTTCTCCTTCTGCAGCCTCCAGATGCTGTCTAAATTGTGTCACTTTATAACAAACATCTGTAGGACATATAGAATACCTTTTACCCAGAGGAGAAGTTGAAATAGAGAAACAAAGACAGTAGAAGCAAATTAGCCAAAGGAACACACTGTATCATCTTCACAATTTCGGAGGGGACAGAGGTGAAGGAGCAGAAATTAAAAGGAAAGTTGTTACACCTTTATGTTATATCTAGCTAAGTAAGCTTAATTAATGTAATTTGTTTCCTGCACTTCCTAGGGCTCCCTTGACTGTGTTTTATGGAAAATGGCTGTTTTGCAGCAGCACAGCGTCTTATGGATCATTCCAGTGCTGTCCTCTCTGACACAAAAGTTTAGCTGTGTCCCAGCTTTCTATTTTATTTTTTTTCTCTTTTTGCTCTTAATCACAATTAAAAGTCATTTGCTTTGAAAGGATGGACTTATTCCTGCAAGTGGAAAATCTATGTTATATGTTATAGCTGTCCTTAGGCACCTGTATACACAAGACTCATCTGGCAGTGGTACCTTATTCAGCATATCCCAGGGATGAACAGTTACCTCCAGATGAGAACGTGCTGTGCTCCAAGACAAACAGTATTTTGTCATGGAAGTTTCAGAAGCCAAATTTAGCAGTATTCCGGGCAATTTTTTACAAAATTTAACAACAGCAAACTAGATCTAAAACTC
This sequence comes from Pachycephala philippinensis, assembly GCA_013397055.1. Classification (NCBI taxonomy): domain Eukaryota; kingdom Metazoa; phylum Chordata; class Aves; order Passeriformes; genus Pachycephala; species Pachycephala philippinensis. Next base: position 1,389,138 of record VWZT01012161.1, read on the forward strand.
CAGATGACTACAAAATCTTTGTTTTAAGAGAGACCAAAAAACCCTTACAACATCTTCCCTCCTTGGTTCCACACCTACACATGCTGCACGCTGTATCACCTGCTAGCTGGCTACCCGCATTATTAGATATCTAAATTTTTTTTTTAACTATGAAAAGCAAATAGGTGCAGCTACCTTAAAAAAGTTTTGGACGTTTTCATAACAATTTTGCCCCACCGGCTTTATCTGTGTCCCTGCACTTGTTTGTGTTGCAGCCACTTTTGATTCCTATTTCCCGGGTGCCACACGGTGGTGCTCCTGACTCCGCATTGCTCGGAGGCCTGAGCTAGCTGAGAGCAGCTCCTGCTGCTGTGTGCCTGCCAAAGCTGATTTGGGAGGGAGGGCTGCACATAGCTCTGCAATGAGGTGAACCATGCCATGGGATGGGGAATGTACTTTTCTCCCAGGATTCAGCTACCAAATCGGATGTGGGAAGAAAGAGCTGAATAACGTCAGCTGATAAAAATCTTCAGTGTTGTGCATGTACATAAACATACACTCAACCTCTCTTACACTTGATTACTATGTGAATTTTGCATGCTGGCTTTGTTTTGGTAGTTTCACGCCTTCCCATTTTCTGTCTGCTCAATAGAAGGCTCCTGCAGGCTCACAGCTCAGTATCCTCCTGGCAGCAAGAATGACATCCTTTTCTCCAGATCTATGAAAAAACACAGAGAAGCAAGGCAGAGAGAGGAGAGATATGCCTCCTTCTCCATCTAAGTATAGAATCAGGAGCTGCCTCGGCAGCCCCAGGCAGGATCCCCAAATTGGAAGGAGGCCAGCAGTGGTGCTGGCCTCCTTTTAATTGAAAGATCCCTTTTTCTCGTAAGAAAATCTCCATATCTAAGTGAACATCCTCATCTGTATCAAGCCTACAGCTCACTAAAATCGACAGGAATTATTTCACTGACTTGCATACACTTTGAATCTGGTCCTGTGAACCACAATGACCTATCAGCTAAAATTTAGCTCTGTGCATTTAGGAGTTAACCTCCCATTGAGAGTTTCTGATAGCTTTACTAAAACTTGGATCAGGCACTTAGATATTTATGTGAATCTAACTTTTAAATTGTGTAAAGTCATCTTTTTGGTTAATACTTATAAAAACAATTGAATGTGTGACCTACAAGAATAATTACTTGTGTTCACCTCTGATTAATTTGTAAAAGTTTTGATACCTAAAGAGGCCAACCTAAAAACAGAGACTAGACAGGAGTAAGGGAATAAAGGTGTATATTTATTTGAAAGGCCTTCAGAGGCACACCCTGGGCAGGTCAAAGGCTACACCCAAGATGGACCCCGAGTCACGAGTTCTTCACACTTTTATA